>SADC01001350.1:0-103012 GCA_004194705.1 Ditylenchus dipsaci
TCGCCTAGTGGAAGCAAAAAGGTCAAGGTGGTGATGCTGCGTCTCAAAGAAAAGCTAGCCGTTATTTGTATTCAGGTGATTTTTCCCTGACAATTGGAAAGTTTACTGCGATTTACAATTTTCGTGTTAAGTCGTTTCAATGGCAGTATATCTGTCGACGCAGATGCTGCTATCGGAATCCGGTTTCTATTTTGTCTTAATTCATTCTTGCAACCTGTTTTCTCCGTCTGTGTTTCGACAATTCATTGATGCATGTCAGGTAAAAGCAAAGTCGACTGTATGAAGAACAGGGTTGAGATCAGGGTCAGATAGAAGAGTTAGCTATTGTTATCATCCAGGTTTGGTTTGTTTTGTGCTTCCTTTTTTGTTAAGTCATTTTGCAGACTTCTTTTCGGAAAAGTCCTCTAGTTAAAAAAGCAGTTATTGCTATTCAGGGTATTTCTGTAAATTGACACCTGCAAGTTATATAGGCTTTTATTTGAAGTCAATGCTACCGTCAAGTCTGTTCCGTTCGTCAAGTGGTATAGAGAAACAAAGCTACGATGTTGTGCCCTTAAAGAGAAATTTGCGAGTGTATCGATCCAGGTAGCTGTCTCTTGTTTTCTTTCTTCTGTATGTTTAAGCCTTTAATGTTAAGGAATTCCCTCAGAAAACAGATCTGTCTCCTCGAATCTATTGTTAAGATCAGGTTTTTCAGAATCTTCGTTTGTGTATAATGCTTATCTTTTTCCCGCAGACTATTCGACAAAATGGATCGTGTTATCCGAGTCAAGGCGAAAAATAATGAAGTTTGAAGACACAAAATCGAAAAGAGTCTGTGGCCATTAAGTCGCATTCAGGTTATGCGAGTGAAGATTCCCACTTAACATTAGATATTTTATATTTTCTCGGCAATCAAATCTTCAGCTATAAGGCATTGCATTAAATCCAGTGTTTTAGTTCTTGTTGTACATTATCCATCCTCAGCTGCTGATTTTTAAGGGCTTTTCTTCGAACGATAGTGCCATTAATTTGGTTGATGCTAAGCCATGCGAAATTACGTGTGGAGAAGTCAGTTGTGAATATCCAGGTTTGTGATGGAGCTGTGAAAAGTACTTACTTGTTTCACTTTAAGCCTTATTCGTTCGTGTCATCGCCCAGACGCGATTTCGCGATGATTTGATTGACGGAATTTGTCTTTGTCTTTTAAACTCGTCGTTTGTGCGCGTCACGTTTGGGTAGGCATTTTTTGGATTTGTGCTCAGTATTTTTTCATATTTTCAGCCTAATGACTTTTTAAACTCACATCATTCAACGGTAACTAATATCGTTAATTCTCCTTTTTTCTTACCCTATTGCTGATATTATCGATCGCAGGATAATCTTCTGAATAATGGGGGCTAGAAAAGCTGATGGACTCCATTGAAGAATTAAGTCGGCGTCATCCCAGTGAGCTCGTGCTGAGGCCAGTTTCAATACGATTCTTAAATTCTGACGGTAGAATTATCGTTGTTAATCGCAAATTATAGATGAAGTTTTCAGAGATTCGGTACTGACGGACGACTATCCCATTCTTCGAAGAATCTTATGTGAAAAAGCAGTGTGAAACAGATTATAACTACACAAAGACGAAGAAGTGGTTGTGACAAATGCTAAGATCCTAAAATTCCTTAAACAATTTGGCTTTTCAGAGGAATGGTGGGTTCGATCATTTTCCATATTTTGCTAAATCAGGTATGAAGTATTTTTCGCTTGCTAGACGCGTTACGATTGGTTTTTGAAACAGTTCAAAAACACTTTGTCGCTTGCCTAGAAAGGATGCTCGCTTTGTCGTATACTATGAGATATTGCAACTCGCTAGAGAAATGAGTTTGTTTCGTTAGCATCTTTGCTGTTTGTGAACATATAATTCGTCCAATCCTGCCATTGTAAAATGTTTGATTCGAATAGAATCTGGTAGCTGCTGTTTCTATCTTTGCCAGTTTGTAGACAAAGGTTATGTGGAAGAAGAGGCCACTCTTATGTTTTAGAAGTTATAGAGAGTGAATGAAAATGCTTGAATAAGTTTTTATTACCGAACCTAAAAGAAGCGTACGGTAAGTTCATGCGGGGCGGTGAACATTAAATGCCTGATTTGGCCGGCAATAAATTCGGCAAAGTTTGCTCTTGACAAGACGAGGCGGACTCAAAAACCAGTGCGCTAAACAGGCTGGTACGCACAGGGAGTGCTAACGCCTGCACCGTAAAGTGCATTAGTAGACCTGGATAAATTCCTGTCTCTTTCTATCCACTTTTTGTTGTGGACTATCAGGCATGTTATGTACAGTTGCGGAAAAAAGTTAGGTCCGATCAAATTTTTTTGATTTTTTATGCAATTGCTGTGTACACGTATATTTTTTAGAATAAAATTGAAAATCGAACTAGACAGTCCTGTGCAGAATTTCAATGACTACAAAACTGTCTTGCTGTTTAAAATATGTTAAACAATTATGTTGAGCATCGCCACTCATTCAAAAGTATCCGAAAAACAAGGTACGCAAAAAAGTTACGGTCCAATAACATTTTGATCTTTTTTAACATTGCTTGTCTTCAATGGTGAAAGATTACAGCATGCATTTTTTAAGAAGCCCGAATTTAGCTGCAATTTAGAGGTCAAGCTTATTGCTTTAAATTGTTCTGAGAAAACTTATAAAACAAATGTACAAATGAAGTAAAAAGAGGAGTTTTATAACTCTTCCAACTTCGACCCTCTTTCTTAGCCTGTCTAATTCTAAAGAGCAGTCGACATGCCATTTTTGTAGTATAATTAAAAGAGGCTTTTAGAAAATGCATTGAATGCTAGCTTTTGATATTAAAATTTTCAAGAATAGCTGGTATTTACGTGACCAGAACAACCATTTTCCTTACATTTACTATGATTTTGACTAAAAGTCGACACTTTTATGTTGATGTCATAAGTTTTCTCAGAAATTTAAAGCAAAAGCTTGACATTCTAAATTGCAGCTAAAATTCAGGGCTCTTAAAAATGCCATGCCTGTAATCCTTCACCATTGAAGACAAGCATGTAAAAAAGATCAAAATGTTATTGGACCGTAATTTTTCGTCTTTGTTTTTCGGATACTTTTGAATAGTGGCGATGCTCAACATAATTTGTTTAACATATTTTTAAACAGCAATGACAAGTTTGTAGTGCATGAAATTTCTGCACATGGACTGTCTATTTCGATTTTCAATTTATTCTAAAATATACGTGTACACACGCAATTTGCAACAAAAATCAAAAAATTTTGATCGGACCGTAACTTTTTTCCGCAACTGTATCTAAATTAGCTAGAACTGCTCTAATTTAAGTCAAAACATGCTTTTTTCGGCAATTTTTAAAAATGTATCATACTCGAAAGAACTTTTAATGAGGTCTTGGGGTTAACAGCAGTGCTGGCAATTTGAAATCATTGATTCAAATTAATTTCGAAAATGATTCGTTTGAATCACGACAATTTAAATCATGAGTTATATGAATCTTTTTTTTAATGATTCAAGATTTATTTTGCAATTTGAATCATGATTCATTTGAATCACAGCCTTATTGGTAATGATTCAAACATGATTCAAATTATATTTTGCAATTTGAATCAATGAGTTATATGAATCATGATTCAAATTGTCGTGATTCAATTGTGATTCAAATTAATTCGATGATTCACGAAATCCATTCTGTGTGAACTGCTTCTTATTATGATGTGGCCATTTGTACTGGTCAAACAACGTGTTTTTATACTATTATGCTCTCTGCCCACCTACACTCCAAAACCATCCTTAGTTAGCCAAAAACTATGCCAAATCACCATTATTATACTAACCACTCTGTAAACCAACAAATTATGCGATCAAACAAGATCCTTTAAGCCACTCCGAACTTGGGTTAAGTATCTTGTTTGGTACCTGAAAGTAAATCTGCAAGAGTGGAGGCAGGTGAACCGTGCTAATTAAGAAAGCGCGAAAAACGATTGCGAAATGTTTTCTCTAGGTTGAATATAGAGGTCCATAGAGTGGAGGGTTTATGAGAAGGTGGAGAGTTAAATACAGTCAATACGGTAGCTGTTCAAGTTAATAACATTTTGATGGGCATAATAGTAGCTGTCTCTTCAAAACGACAACCTAGTGAACATACTTGACAATTAGCGAACTTCGACTATATGGTAAAATCTTTATGGTAAATCAGCAATACAAAAAATACGATAATGACCACGTTTACTTGAGAATCTCAATCATCAGCGAATTTCTCCACCTGGAAAGACATCTAATATTCATGAAATTTTAAATAAAAAACTGACAGTAAATTTGATGGCGTTTAGCTTTCTTTTCCCGCCAAGCAAAACATCCAGACAGGAGACAGAAGGGTCGAAGAATGATGCAGCTACATAAATTGATCACTGCCTGGCATTCCAAAAGAGTACATGATCAAACGAATTTCCAACCTTGCACGTACTTTGTACAAATGAGTGCAAAGTAGTTTGGTCCTAAAATCATCTGTTCGATCTAAATGTTACCATCGAAACTACCTGTAGAAACTTTGCGCACTCGCTCAGAATATCATTTATTGTCCCCACACTGACGATTAATCATTCCGGCAAGAGCACGTCTGTTGGCACTTGGAATCCCGGGATCATAGACAAAAGCTCCTAAAATCCGTAGTAAAATTATGTCAAAGCTATACACCTAAAAACCTTCAAGTATGGATTTCGATGTGGCAAAGGGACATCGAAGAGGTAGCAGCGTACAAAGCAGAAGCTTAGATGATCTTCGTTGAAGAAGGCAGATGCGGATGACTGTTATGCAGATGAGTTGGCGTTGCTCGCAGTCAGCTTGTCTTTTGGAACGTATCCACATTCAGAGCACTTCCCTCACAAAAAAAGCTTATGAGACGGAAGCTGAACAACAAAAAAATTGTAAACTAACTATCCAAAAAGGCACCTTTGGGACCTGGCTTTCGTTTCCGCCAATGGATGAGTTGGCGACGAAAGACTGACTGTCGAATCATCCAGCTGTTGATTTGCTCCATCAAATTTTCGCTAAAGTGAAACGCATAAAAGAAGGGTCTTTCAATCCATAAAAATCCACTGTAAAAAATAGCGAGTACATAGAATGAGTCGAATTATTTGACTGAAAATTAATTTGACTCATGACAATTCGACTCATGATAATTTGAATCAAGATTCATACAATCACTGATAGTGATTCATATGAATCATGAGTCAAATAATTTTGAATTTGAATCGTGATTCATTTGAATCACTGATGACTGGATTCAAATTGATTATGATTCATTAAAAAATTAATTTGACTCATGATTTAAATGAATCACAGCTATCTCTGATTCTAATGAATCATGATTCAAATTACAAAAATAATTTGAATCATGATTCAATAATTTTTGATAACTGTGATTCATTTGAATCACGATCAAATTAATTTTTAATTTGAATCATTGAGCAATGATTAAATTGCAGCACTGGTTAACATACCGTGGAACATTAACATTAACTAGAAAATTTTGGACTCACCGATCAAATCATTTCTATTTTTTATTTTGATTTTTTTTCAAGCACACCATCAAACTTGATTATTATTTTGAGAAACAAGATGATTTGACATGCTCCTGTATTGAATTGCTTGATTGCACAATTCCAAAATGTTTAAAATGCTTCAAAATAGTTGCAGTTAGGTTGCAAATGCGGCACCTGTTTTTAAGTACAGTCCACTCTCGATTTCACGCCATCTTCGGACCAAATTTTGGTGAAGTTTTTTGTGGTACGTATCGTTCGCCCCCTGTTCGTTTCGCCCCCAGTATTGTTTCGCCCCCTAGTTCACGAAGTTAGCGATAATTATTTTTCATTGTTTGGTCATTAGCAGAATTAAATGAGATCAAGGAAAACAAGTTTTATTGGCAGGGTAACATAAAACAGAGAACTTTTTGACTTTTTAGAATTTCTACATGCCTGCCTTCGGCAGGCAACCTATTTCAATAGGAAGCCCCTTTGGGGGTACATGGTCCGAATAAGGGCGACCCTTTGGGGTACATGGTCCGGGATATGGGCTCATCCTTTATATGAGTTCGACACAATTTCGACGGCGTGCATGGCGCGAATTTGAATTTCGGGATAAATATGAATTTTGGGGGCGAAACAATACAGAGGCCAAAATTAACTTGGGGGCGAAATGAAAAGGGGGCAAAATGAACTAGGGGCGAAACAATACAGTTATTAAACTGTATTGTTTTACGGTTATTAAAACCAAGTAGCGCCAAGTAAATTATGGAATTAAAAAATCGACAGACTTTATTCATAAAAAATTAAGTTTTAATTGTTTCTCAAGATAAAAGAAAACTACCGATAAGAAGGCTAATTTTCTTGTATTTTTGCACACTTCTTTCTAATTTTAGCTTTAATTGTGGGTGTAAACACGAACATAATAACAATAATTAGTTTGTAAACAAGCTAGCTAGGTTGAATCACCAAAGAACACATGTGAAAAAGTCGTGGTTGCTAGCTGCGATTCTGTCAGTACTTTTGTTCACTAATAGCTTTGGTGGAATGAAATCGCTCAGGTTTAAGGCCTGCTCTTCTATTCTGCCAAACATATTCAACGTGTTTGCTTTAAGTGTTGAGTACTTTTCGAAGAAACAAGAATGTTGCTTTTTGGTTTGAAAAAGCAAGTTTCAAGTTTCAAAAGCAAGTTTAGAGTTGGTTTAGTGTTTTCTTGTAAAGCATTGGTTAAAAAAGCAGAGCTGTTTTTTTCAAGTCGGCCCAAATACACTATTGGCCAGAGCAAACGTGCGTTTTTTCAAGGTCTAAGCATATTACAACAATAAGGAAGGGAAAAAAGTGTGAGAGAGACTTTTTAGAAAACAAAATTTGACGCTACCAGCAACCTCCCTCACAAAAGAATTTGAATCTCATAGAATTTGAATTGAAAAATCCACATTATACAAATCTATTATATTGAATAAATAATGAAATATAAACTTTGTTTGGCTCACAACACCTTCCAGTATGTTTCCGATCTAAGTACTAGTCATGCGTAATTAGCAAAGTTTAAAAAGCATAGCCCTGAGAGGCGGTGCGTATATTGATTCAAAAAAACCATAAAAAGCATTGCTATCATAGCTCGGTTCCAAACAATCCAGAATATGCAAAAATGTGTTTGAAATAACGTAAATTAAGCGGTTCGGAATAAGAAAAGTTTTTGTGGCTTACAACACCCGAGATTCCCAGGACGTCTCGATCCAAGTATAGTCGAGCCCAACGTTGCTTGACATTGCCAGATCGGACGGGATGGCGTACTTTCAACGTGGTATGGTCGTAAGCGAGGAAAGAGGAGGAAAACTAAATTTTATTCTTTTTTCTCTTCTCTGTCTGCTTCTCTTATGATAGCTAGGTGGCGCACACCATCCTTTTGTTGCATCGATCTTTGGCCAAAAATGTGTTAAAGCTAACTTTTTTGGTTTAATTACCAAATTTGAGGTACTTGAAGTTTCCGCCAAATAAGCGGTTGAATTCGCAAATTGTGGAAAGCATTGCCCTTGGAGGCAGTGCACATGTTTTCAAAAAAAAAAGTTAACACAAGACAATAATAAAAAAGTTTCTTTGCTTTTTTTACCAAAATTAGCAAAAGGGTGGAATCGTCCACGCATCGGTTGTGTTATGTTTGGGCGCGGCTCGAACCTTACACTTTAATATTTAGTCAATAAACAATTGCCACTTTTTTTTATAGAATGTCTTATTCTTTTTCCTTTGTGGTCTCTTGCAGTTGTTGTGCGTTTGGTTCGTTTGCGAGCCAGTGGCTCGCGTTATTTTGAGAGGACGCGAGCTGCTCGCTCGCCAAATAGCTATGTCCGCGAGCCATATCTCGCCAAGTTAAAAAACAAAGTGACAAGAGCTTCTTAGCTCGCGGCCATTTCTCGTATCTATAATAAGCGTATGGTTCGGCTCGCGTAAAATATTGTTTGCTGAAATAAAGCTTAAATCTAGCTTATTTTTCATTTTTTTCAATTTTTTGACTGATTTTTTCAAATATTAAGCTAGTAACACTTTATCTGTCCTTTTATTTGTCTTTAACAATAAATTGACGTTCGAAACTCACATAAAAGCGCGAGCCGAACCATTT
Organism: Ditylenchus dipsaci; assembly: GCA_004194705.1. Taxonomy (NCBI): domain Eukaryota; kingdom Metazoa; phylum Nematoda; class Chromadorea; order Rhabditida; family Anguinidae; genus Ditylenchus; species Ditylenchus dipsaci. The sequence goes on from SADC01001350.1 coordinate 8,146, forward strand.
GTTTCGTTTGCGAGCCAAATGGTTCGAAGTCTTTAGTGTGTAGACGGTAGGGTCACATTCATATCGCGACATTTCATTTCGCAAGATTTCATTCATTCTCTGACTTTTTCCAGAATTTTAAAAAACAGTTTTTACCATCTGATAGCTTAGATTCAGCATTTCAGTATTTTAAACCTATAGTACCAAATACTAAAGGTTGTTACACTTTTCGACCCTGCCGGAAATGGTACTTTTCCTGCCGGAAATTTGAAAAAGCTTTTGTTTTCGGGGGTTTTCTTATTACTTTTCAAAATTTTTTTTTGACCAGCGTGTAGCCCAGGATCTCAGATTCTCAAGCTATCAACTGACTGAATGAGATTTTCAAAAGTTGGAGGAAAAGTCTTTGAACAGAACAAATTTTTCAAAAAATTGATCCCTTCAGAGACTTTTCCTTCCAACTTTTTGAAACCTGATTTGGTCAGTTGATAGCTTGTAAGAAAGCTGAGATCCTGGGCTACACGCTAGTCAAAAAAATTTGAAAGTAATAAGAAAACCCCCGAAAACAAAAGCTTTTTCAAATTTCCGGCAGGAAAAGTACCATTTCCGGCAGGGTCGAAAAGTGTAACAACCTTAGTATTTTGGTACTATAGGTTGAAATACTGAAATGCTGAATCTAAGCTATCAGATGGTGAAAACTGTTTTTTTAAATTCTGGAAAAAGTCAGAGAAATGAATGAAATCTTGCGAAATGAATGTCGCGATATGAATGTGACCCTACCGTCTACACGGCGCTACGACGGTTCATAAAAAATTGATTCATTTTAAAGGAATTCGTAAAAAACGGGTTTAATAAAAATAGAATTCTTCGAAAACCGGATTTCGAAAAAAAAATTAATTTGTTCAAAACGGTTTGGCAGAATGAACTTTACGATATTTTGATTTCATGATCATTGTTTAAATACGTATCTTGATTGCTTTCTGATCGAAATTTCTATTATTATTTCATTGAATTAAGCGCTCCTGATGAATCTCGAAGACCCATACAGCAGCCCTGATGAAGCGAGCAGCTGTGATGCGAGTGAGCAAAAATCATTGGAGGAAGAGGAAATGAGCTTAAGCCAAAATCCAACAGTCAACCAGAAACGTCCAAGTGGGTCGAAAGCGGAAGCGTGAGCCTCAGATCATTACGGGTTTGCCATCGAGTTTATTAAGAGCAAGAAGGGAAGGCACATGGTGATTCTGGATGGTAGGCTTTTATCATAATTTCTAGTAACATTGCAAGTACTGATCTAGGAGAAGTTTACTCTGCTGGTTACAAGGACAAGCAACAGATCACTCATTGGAAATGCGTGAAACAACAAGAAGGCTGCAAAATGGAAATGGAAACAAATTCAGATGATCAATGCGTTGGAAAAAGCTATGGAATCACACTCATGCAACGTGCAAGGAAGACATAGAAGTCAGGAAACTTCGAATGCAAATACCGGAGCTGGCCCGACAGGGGGATGTTAGTATTTTAAGTAGTTGGTCGTAGTTGGTTCGTGTAAAGCTGTGTTTTAACTTGAGTTTGACCTAGAGCACGGCCATATGGCGGAAGATGGCCGGTCATTTTACCAAATTGTTTACGTGCTAGGTGGCATAGCTAGAATTGCAATTCTTTAACTGTGAAATTTATGGTAAAGTAACTGTGAAAATGGTTATAATTCGACCATATATTGATGGTTTGGCCGAATTTACAATAACCGGCTAATTTTTCTTTTTTCAAGATTATTCTGTCGCTGAGATACTTTTTATCTAGTTGTGAAATAAATTTGTCGAAAATTGGATACCTATTTATTGATGAATTAAATATTGATAAAACTATATATTTTTAAAAACTTCATTCTGCCAAACTGTTTTGAAACAAATTAATTTTTTTTCGAAATCCGGTTTTCGAAGAATTCTATTTTTTATGAAACCCGTTTTTTACGAATTCCTTTAAAATGAATCAATTTTTTATGAACCGTCGTAGCGCCGTCTACACACTAAGACTTCTTCTACATCAAAAAACATTGAATATGTATGAAAAAGTGCACGTAATAGTGCAAAAGCTACAGGTTGCCCAGGTGCATCGACCATAGAGTATGTAGATCGACTACATCGACCGTGACATCGTTCAACCTCAATCTTTTGTACTAGAGTATGTATTTTTGTTACATTTTAAAGATATTTTTGATGCTCAAGAAGGCTAAGATCCTGAGCTGTTGTTCGGTATGAAAAAATTACTAAAAAATTACCTCTTTTCACAGAGGAAGTTGAAGAGACCGCGAACAAGATCAAGGAGTGTGACCAGGGGTTATGATCAGGCTGTAAAAACATCCGGAAGATACATCCGGATGTGGATGTGTACATCCGGAACATCCACATCTGCGGATGTGGATGTTGGATGTCAAAAATTTTGGGTCGGATGTCGGATGTGGATGTCAAAAATTTTTTTGGCCGGATGTGGATGTTGGATGTCAAAAAATTTAGGTCGGATGTCAGCGGATGTCCGGATGTTTTTCGGATGTTTTCATGGCGGATGTCAATATGCTTTTGCGGATTTTTTCGGCTTGTGGTCGAAACATACTTGTGTAAGGATTGTTGAATTCCTTATTTCCCGCGCTCCAGAACGATACCAGAGTTTCCTATGGAAACACGATTCCAGTACAAAATGCCAGTAATAGTTTGATTTAAACTGCCTTTTGTCCTGCAGCGAGAACATAGCCATAAGGCGTTCAAACGAAATATAATCATCTTTATTATATTTTGTCTGATTTAAGGTTGCGCTATGTCAAATTCTCAAGTTCTGCTGCGGATGCAAAAGGTAAATTATCATTCTATTGATAAGAGTGAGGCGGATCGTATCTATCCAGCCACTCGCCGCTCCGCTCCTTCTAGTGATAGGTTTTCCAGTGATAGGTCTTTAAATACTTATCAATCCAGTATTATGGGATCCAGTATCTCCCGTAATAGTATCATAAATTCTAATGGGCAGAATGCCGATTGTTCCAGTCATATTCTTTCTAGTCACAGCTCTAACTCCAGAGAGCCTGACTATACTTCTAGCGATAAACCTTCCAGTAAAATACCAGTAATCATAGGTCAGCCTACGCTATTCCAATTTGGATTCCAGTTGAAGCGAAAGGTTACATTACTAGATTACGGTTTCCAGAAAATAAAACCAGGTACTACGAGAATCCAGACAAAAGATCCAGTGCTTATGCCTAAGGCCAAAGGCAAATTAATAGTTCAGGACCAGATATCTGTGCAGCCGTCTACTCTTCTGGATGCCTCTGCTAGCTATTCTACCTCACACATGGTTTCGTCTCCGGCCTCAAGTCGTGTCTATGCCCCTGAGCCGGTGAAGCGGGGAAAGGAAATGGGTCCAAGTCAAGCCGAACATGCCTGCCAGTGGGAAAAGCTCCAGCCTCCGTCTTGCCTCCAGTCAGTGCCAGTCCTGTGCCAGTCCAGCAGCTTGCGAATGCTTCAGGATGCTATGAAGACTCCAGTGAGGATGAGGAAGAACCAATCCAGTCTCTCAATAGTTTGTCTTCTATTGATATGCGTGGTCCAGTAATAAATTCTTTGTCTATGTGTCCTCTTAGTGCTGCGAGTAATCCCCCTAGGTCTAGGTCGTGTTCTGGTTTTGATTCCCCACTCCATGAAGTGGATAACACGGCTCGTTTTCCTACAGGAGTTCATTTACCTACCCCCATTACTCTTGTTTCCTTGTGCTGAATTTTCTACTTTGTTGTTTCGAAGAAACCATACGCCAAATCCGCAAAAATGGATCATCTAAAATTCTGCAAAATTCAGAAAGATTTCTTTCCTTCTTTCCGTCTCATCGTTGGTCTCATTCCTTCGATTACAAATCTACAATTTCCAATAGCCCATTTCCTCATAAAGAATTCCTAACCGAAATTGTATTTTTTCTTCAGTCAAGCAAGTCGCCATGAGGCAGGAAGTACAAAAATATCGAGAGAAGACAACAAACGGAAGGTGCCAGCAAAAACGCCAACAACTTCGAAGAAGAAGCCGAGGAAGAGCGACGGACTAAGTGAGTAGACCCACTTACAAGATTATTAAGGGAGTCAAATGCGGCGAAGAGTGTGCCATTATCACAAACGCAGCCCGTCACTTTTCTAAAACATTAAAAATGGATGGAGGAGAAGCGACGAAGAAGGCAAAAACGCAGCTGGATAACCCTCTCAATTTTCCGTCGTCAAGACGAATAGTCGCCGGCTAAGGATCCTCACTCAATTAGTCGCAACCTCTACTATGCCTGTGAATTCTAATATTCCCAATATTCCCAAGCTCCAGAGCGAGATTTCTCCTGTTTGTCGGTCAACTCTGGTGGTGTCTAGGGCTGCTCGTTGGAGGATTTGCTTCGAAGGGAAGTGCTTCTGGGGTTCAATTCGGGTCTGATAAATGTTTAATTTGTTTCACCTTAGTGTCTTGGTTTCACGTCGAAATAAAAATTTACCATTGTTATGCGCATGTATTGTGACTCCGTCTTCTTTATATCTCTTGCTGAAATAGGCAATTGTACCCATACTATTAATTGAAAGTGAATATCAGCAATTTTTGACATCCACATCCAGCCGGAGGTGGATGTAAACATCCAGATATCACTTGAAAATCCGGATGTCAAAAATTGTGACATCCGGATGTCATTTGGATGTCAAAAAAATTGACATCCGGATGGATGTGGATGTCAAATTCTTAAGGCCGGATGTGGATGTGGATGTAGGATGTCAAAAATAAAATATTTACAGCCCTGGTTATGATGTTATTTTTCATAGACTATACTTTTATATCTTATCTGAGATAAAAAAAATTAAAAACGACATCTTTTGCAAAAAAAATAAACCAAAGCGAGGTCCTTTTCCCAAAAACGTAACAGGATTTTTGCCAGGACAGGGTTAAAAATAGACCGAAAATTAGGGTTTTTGGTCTTATTTATGACTATGCTCGAATTTATTGTAAGATTAAATAAGATCTATTTAGGCTCTATATGTGTTCATGCCGACGCCGAGAAAAATATGCCTTGATCCCCCTGTTGTACTTTTTTTCGCAATTTTTTTCTTCTTTTGATAGTCTGGAAAACCTTTTTTGCAGACATGTCGGATTGAATTTAACAGTTTTTTCTATTAACCTATTAACTACATCGATCCTTTTCAATGAAAATATGTGTTTCTGGTCGTGCTGTAGCTAACACATGGCCGACATAACAGTCTATTTACTCTTAGAGTAGTCTCGTAAATATGTACTTCTAACGCCAAAAGTATATTTGATGATTTTTGAGACATTTAGTTAAAAAATATTTTATTTTGTAAAAAATCAGCTTGGGGACCAAGGAAAAATTTGCATTTTTGGAAAGACACAACAGGGGTACCAAGGCATATTTTTTTCGGCGTCGGCATAAACACATATAGAGCCCCTATTTATCAGATTGTTCGATAAGTTCGTAGCGATTTTTTGATTTAAAGTAATGTTTATCCTACACTCTTTTATTGGCTCCAAAAAGCTTTTGGAGCTCTCTAAAAATGACTAGGGGCGGAGCTGCCATAGTGCCAGAAAAACATGGCAGACAAAACGTGAAAAACGTGAATTTTTTATAACTAAACACTAAATTTTCTCGCTCTGTTTTAATAGAAATTTAGCGAAATCGTGTCGTGTGTTTTGCCATCTTCCTAGTTTTTTCTTCATCAATATATTTATAGTTTTTTACAAATCAAAAAATTTCATCCTTACAAAATCATTTAAAATTTTTTCCTAATCAAATTTTTAAAATGACTTTTTACGATGAAAGTTTTGATTTGAAAAAAATATATAAATTAGAATTTTTTTTGAAAAACTCCATGGTTTCAGTGGGTGGGGTCGAACCCGTGACCTCGAAGAAAATAGCTTTTTGCTGTATAAAATGCTTTCACAACCAGCCTTACCATGCAGACACGGCCAAAAACTCAAATCGAACAATTTTGGTCAATTCGAAAAATCGCGAGATAACAAACCGTAAGCTGGATTTTGTTCGATTTCCACAAAAAGTGCTGAAATGCAATTTTAGTGAAAATGCGAGTTTTTAAGGTTCGACTGCCAAGTTTTCTTGTCAATAAGGCGACTGTGATAGGCAGGGTGACCAACTCAAATCACGAAAAATAGGGCGTGAAAGATCAAAAATAGGGCATTTAACGTAAAAATTTTCAAAAAATAGGGCATTTTTTATAAACTTCTTAAAATATATGGCGAACAAACCGAAAAATCACTTTATCGACCAAATCTGTACTTCTCAACACTAATAGTCTGTTTCAACAATGGTTTTTGAGTCAAAAAATAACTGTACATATCACAACAATTTCGGAGGCCCAAAATATCAAACACCCGCTTCATTGCAGCAACTGAAATGAAATAACCGAATGGAAGCGAAAAACAAAAGGAACGGACAAATGAACAAAAAAAGAATGATAGAATGAACAACAACAAAAAATGTTCGAATAAATATTTGATTAAAAATATGATTTCAGCAAAAAAAGTTTAATTTAAATGCCCTATTTTTTCGATTTAAAAATAGGGCAAAATTGTCAAAAAATAGGGCAATGCCCTATAAATAGGGCAAGTTGGTCACCCTGGTGATAGGGGCCCTTCTATACTATTTCTCAGCTAATAAAATGCAAGATTGATAGCTATATGTTATAGAATGACGCTGCCCAACATTGAAGACCTTCAGAAGAAGTTACGTCTTGCTGAAGAACGAGCTATTAAGGTACTTTGAAGTAATTTACTGACTATTAAAGAAACTATGCTAAATAAACAGGCTGAGCAGAAATGCTATCTAATGGAGCAGGAGAAGTTGGAAGTTGAGAAAAAGGGCGGTAATCACTTTGACTTTCTTTAACTAATGATTATAAAAATATTTAGAGAAGCACAATAAGGCAAGCCATTGGTCAGAACACTCCGTTACGACCAGTTCCCAGTCTGAGCAAGAAAAAAAATGCTATATGTCGCAGGGTTTGTTGTTTTAACAAAGAATATATTATATATATAATTTAGTGGAACGGAAAAATAACTTGGAGTGGATGAAAGACTCCAGCGACGAAGAAACCGAAAAGAAAGGTAAATTATTTAATTATTACTTTTTCTTTTTAAAGTAGTTATTCAGATCCTAAGCAAGCACTGGCTCGTGAATTGGTTTGGAAGTTAGTTCACTTCATAATTACAAGAAAGTTGGGTATATGCAAAGGCTTAACAAAAAATTCAGACTTGGACCTCCCAAACAACCGCGAGAGATTGACTACTCCATCTTTAAGGAATATCAATTAAAGCACTTTGCTCTGAATCCACCACCCAAAGACATAAAGGAATTTGATGGAATTGTGACCTACTTCTCTGAGCAGACGGGCTCAATCGACCACACGGTCCATTTCGACATCGAGTATGTAGCTTTTTCAGTTTTTATTTTTCAAACAGCTAAAATCTATATTGCAGGGAATGTTTGACGCATGATAGTCCATTGCCTTTGAAAGTAGGCGACAAGGTTCATGTTAAGGCCAAAGTCCAAAGAGATTTTGATGATTATGAAGACATCGATGAAGATGATTGGGTTGCTTTCTCGATCAAGCTGTTGCATCGTCCTTAATACCAATTTCACATTTTTATGAAATGAAACAGAAAGATGCTATATTTTACCACCTTTTGTGAAAATTTGCCATTTTTTATTTTGTTGAAACACCAAAAATCTGCCTTTTCAAGTGATAACACCATTAGCTAGACCTGTGATTACAGTTTGTAACAAGGTATCTTGGCGAAATATACCGTAATTTCGACGCTACTGTCATATACCCCCCCCCAAAAAGCTACTGTAATATACCCCCCCCCAAAAAAATCGGACCTACTGTCATATACCCCCCCCCCCCAAAAAATCGACTTTTTAGGAGTGTCCAAAAACCATTTTCATACAATAATTTTGCCATAATAGGACCAGAAAGCAATTTAAAAGGGATTATGGGCTGCATTGGGAGGGGAAGGGAATAATACAGGGGCCACTTTTTTTTAGCTGCTTTACCATGTTTTTCAACTCGGGCCGTGGCAAAAATAGACTCTATATGCATTTTATGATCAAGTGTACTTCTCGGAATCATGTCTAAGGTAAGTGCGTGCGCGCATCTCTAACTCTCAAGCCCCTGCGCCCCTTCGGGGGCGCAGGGGGCTTGGGGCTTGGAGTTGAGATGCGCACACCCACATACCTTAGACACAAATCACTCGAAAGCGACTCTGGATGCATGAAAAAGCATGCATACCAGAGTTATTTGTGCGGTAGGCCCCAGTATTCAAATCTATGTTCAACATCTTTATTTTTTTGCCGAATAGCATTCCCCTCGTTCTAAAAGGCCGGGCCAGAGGCCCAGCATCAAAAAAATAGCCTAGCACTCAAAAAGAGCTAGGCCTATGAGTAAACCGCGAGGTCCACCCCGCTGATCGGCTTGGTCCATGAAAAGTACTCATACTTATGCCTGCACCACAAGTTCCTGGGTTTGAAAGCACCCTTAAACGCTTAGAGAATTAATACTCTAAGGATCCCAAACATCTCGAGAAGTGCCCCCTGTATTATTCCCTTCCCCTCCCAATACAGCCCGCAATCCCATTTAAATTGCTTTTCTGGTCCTTTTATGGCGAAATTATTGTGTAAAAATGGTTTTTGACCATCCCTAAAAAGTCGGTTTTTTGGGGGGGGGGTATATGACAGTAGGTCGATTTTTGGGGGGGGGGTATATTACAGTAGCGCTTTTTGGGGGGGGGGTATATTACAGTAGCGCCGTAATTTCTCTAATAAGCCCGCCACCCTAAATTCAAAAAACGGGTTTCTGGCATTGTGTTTTTGACCTTTGTTTTGAAGACCACTGTTAGGCTGGTCACCATCTATTTTGTAGCTCATCTCACTGGCTACAAATTGAGGGGTAACTTGCCTAAGAGATGTCTTCAAAAATGGGTCAAAACACAATGCCAAGAACGCGATTTTGAATCACAGGGGGGCCGGCTTATTAGAGGAATTACGGTAAATATAAATATATAATATAAATATAATATATAAAATATAAAATGGCTTGTTCCCCGTGTTGTTTTGAAGGTGATCATGGTAATCATGGTGATCATTGTGATCACTGTATCAATATAACTATGATGGACAGAGGGGACCAAGGCATTTGCAACAAAAAAACAACAGGGGGGGGGAGGCAAGCCAAAAAACAGAAACAGATTCTCCATTAGCGCTTCAATAGTCTTGCTCGGAATTATGTCTAAGGTAAGTGAGTGCGCGCATCTGTAACCAACCAAGTTCCATGCGCCCCCAAAGGGCGCTTGGGGGCTTGGAGTTGAGATGCGCATACCCACATACCTTAGATACAAATCACTCGAAAGTGACTCTGGATGCATGAAGGGGGTTTAGATGCGCACACCCACATATTTAGACCCAAATCACTCGAAAGTGAACCGAGTAGCGCCAAAATTTTGGCTTTAAGAAACCGTTGTGTCATTTTTCAAAACGTTGTTTATAATTAAATATGCAATACAAGTTTTAAAAACGCCATTTTTATGTTAACGGTGGATACCATTCGACAGAACAAGAAAAACTGCATAGGATAGGGCTTTGAAATAAACTAAAACAAGGCTTTTCGGGTGTAAAAAACGTTCAAAAATGTGTTCCAAAAGACATCTTAACCGAAAATTTTGATGCATAAACCTGAACTTTTGGCACTAAAAGCCTAGTTTGTTATCTAAGACACAACATTCAGAAACGTATGATTGAATTTAAAAGAAATCAAAAATCTCCCGAAATAAAAAAATAATCTCACGAAACAGCAAATACCCTACATAAATGCGACCTTTTAAAACTGCTGTAACTACCGTTTAAAACAACAAGTTTAGGCTTAGCCTTTGGGCTTGGGGGCAGGCCAGCATACAGGCCAGCGTTTTTTTGCTACACTGGACTTGCTTTGCCGTTTCTGCAAAGAAATAGATAGACTGTCATATCTCTTCTCTACCGCTTCTCGTTCAAGTGTTCCGAATTAGCCGGCGGTTTTTTTTGATCATAACTCATTTGTTTACCTTCCGGCCAGATTTCTCTGTTTGACAGTGAAGGAGAGGCAATTTTGAGGCAAATGGTCCTTTTTCCAAATCATTGATCTTCTGTTAGTACTTTTTGAACTTGGTTTCTGACAAAACAAGTTCTGGAATTTAATTTTAACTTTTGTTTTGTTAGAAACCCAATCAAAAAATTCCTACGTAAATCTATTGATTAGAAAAAAATTTTGAATTGGCGAAGGACAATTTAAAACGCTTGAGCATGGTTCTTTGAGATGAGACATTAACAAAAGCTTGATCATTACCGGAACTAACTGCTCACTTTGACATTCTCCTCGTGGTTTGCCTTTTCCTGACGTACACGTATAGCTGTTTTGCCTATTGAGGTAAAATTAATTTTGTCGTTACAAGGTATACAGTAAGCATGACAGTCGTCTTTCCCTGTTCTAATCCTCCAAAATTCGATTACGTACATGATGAACCAATAAAAAAACCGGTACTGGTGCACAATATGCGCCACATTTCTGTGCCAAAATATGCCTTGGTCCCCCTGTTGCTTTTTCATGAAAAACAGCTTGGTCCCCCTGTTGTTTTGAAGGTGATCATGTTCATGGTGATCATGTTAACCATAATCACCATGATTACCATGATCACAACATTATTATAACTCTAATGGACAGGGGGACCAAGCTGTTTTCATGAAAAACAGCTTGGTCCCCCTGTTGTTTTGAAGGTGATCATGTTCATGGTGATCATGTTAACCATAATCACCATGATTACCATGATCACAACATTATTATAACTCTAATGGACAGGGGGACCAAGCTGTTTTTCATGAAAAACAGCTTGGTCCCCCCTGTTGTTTGAAGGTGATCATGTTCATGGTGATCATGTTAACCATAATCACCATGATTACCATGATCACAACATTATTATAACTCTAATGGACAGGGGGGACCAAGCTGTTTTTCATGAAAAAGCAACAGGGGGACCAAGGCATATTTTGGCACAGAAATGTAGCGCATATTGTGCACCAGTTCCAAAAAACCCCTGAAATTTGACGGCGCCGTAAGGCCAGTTTCAATTACGACTTTGTTGCCAATTCTATGTCATTTTGTAGCCCTGACAATGCTCTAAGGAAGGGAATATTTACATTGAGAAATTGTAAAAATATTATTGATAAATTATCAGAACGAAACCTTAGCCTCTATTAAAATTTTTTGTTGAAGTAACCTGTGGATAAAACGCTCATTGAGTTTTGAATGCTCTTAAAACATTTCAGCCTAATCTTGTAGCGCAGATCAATGGCTGCAAGGCTATAAAATAGTGCTAACAGATGAAAATATGACCCTGAGATCGATAAAATATAAAGCTCTAAAAATTAAAAAACCACTAACTTTTTCACACCCCTTAAATCAGATATTGCACGCCAAAATCAAATACTTTCTGACAAATCAAACCGATAAGAACCCTGGGTCATAACTACAGTCGAGTCTCGATAATCCGGCACCCCTTGTTCAAAAAGGGGTGCCGGATTATCGAGACCCGCGGGTCTTTACGACAAAAATTTTGCTATTCAAAAAAAACAACTTGCAAAATCGGAATCCTTGAGATATTTCGGACCAGACTGTCAAAACAGAACTAGCAAAATATTCAGAAATCGGGGTAAAAAAGTGTCGTACCCAAGGCGGGAACGAACTTTAGGGGGTGCCGGATTATCGAGACTCGACTGTATTTATTTATTTCTAAGACAGTTTCAGACCAAAAAAAAACGATATAAAGAGAACGTGTTTTAGGGTCCTGAACGACATTTGTGAAAATAAATTTCTTGAACAAATTTGACTTTTTGCCTTAAAGGACCAAGCTCACGGTGGTCTGGTGGTCCCTCACCACTTCAAAAATTTTTCCTAATTGTTGGATTTACCTTAAATTTTTTATTTATTTAGTTGCTAACAAAACTAAATCTGAAATTAAATTCTAGGCCTTGTTAGTTCAAAAATTCGTACAGAAGATCAATGATTAGGAAGATAACTTGAATTGGCAGAGGAACACCAGATTTCCGTGAGCACGGTCTTATAAGGGATCAAAGATAAAAATCACCAGATAAGATCTAAATTATATTTTGTCTTGTTTTTGTTTTCTTTTGCTCATTCTCTAAATGCTTTTAAAAATTATATTAACATTCTTGTTTTTTTAAATTTCATTTTTTCGAGAAATACTTTATTTTACTTCAAATACACATCTTCCATCGAATACTTGAACACTATACAAGATATCCTCAATAATATATATATCAATTCAAGATATTTTGATTTTCAATCGGTCGCAAGATAGGCTAGCGTACGTTAAAACAGACTCAAAGATACATTGGTGGGACCATTTTTTATGAGGCCGCAAAAAAAGTAAAAAATATGTTTGAATCAGTCCTGGCGTACACTAGCTCAACCCGCGTCTATACGCAAGCCAAAAAATCAGCACAGAGTTTATTTATGCCATTTCTTTGCTAGTAAGAATGCATTGTTTCTCACTATTTGTTATAGCATGACGCCTCCTAAGATTTCTGACTTGCAAAATAAGTTACGTCTCGCAGAGGAACGAGCTACTAAGGTACTTTGAAATAATATACTGCCTATTTAATTAGCGGTACCAAAATAAATAAAAAAACCAGGCTGAGGAGAAATGCTATCTACTAGAGCAGGAGAAGTTGAATCTTGAGAGAAAGCATGGTAATCACTTCTCGGCACTAATTGATAGTCGGTTCTTATTTTTGCTTTTGGTCCCCCTGTTGTTTTTTTCAAAAATATGCCTTGGTCCATCTTGGTGATTTTTTTAAAGAAAAAAATGTGAACCGATTTTCCACTAGCGCTCACTCCTCTTGTCTTTAACAAATTCTTATCTGAATATTAAGAGAAGTGTAATTGTTTGAAAGACTCCGTCCTGAGTTCCCAATCTAAAAAGGAGAAGCAAGATGCATACGAAACCTTCTGTATTTTTTGCTATTTAAAACAACAAATTTACAAAAAATGTTTAGTGAGCCGTGACAAGATGAAGTGGCTTGACGATTCAAGTGACGAGGAACCTGAAGAGCAAGGTAGGATATTTGACTACTAGCTCGCATTGGGGAGCCGCTTTTGGCCACATTTCGGTTCTAAAGTTACACTGCAAAATCTGCAAAAATTGCCCGGTTCACTTAGCTGAAAAATTTTTCTGCTCAAAAAACCCATAAAACAATTAAAATCGAAAAAGCTAACTGAGACAATTCACAAATTAAAAAAAAACCGATCCGAATCACATGAATTGTGTATGGACAGACAGAAAAGTTCTGCTACTACATAGCATTTAAAAAGGCTATCAAAAAATGAGTTTCATAAGTTAATTAAAAGGATGCATGCTCGTGCGTTTTAAAAAGTTAAAGCGGGACCAGCATTCTTTTTGAATTCGTCAACTTTTCACTGGTTTTGCATCAAATCTAGTATTGATGACCTTATACTACTTTTAAAAACTCGGCAGAAAATTTTAAAATTCTGGATGAGAACGCATGTAAAACTTGATGGGGAAAGAAAAAAGTGCTGGTCCCCGCCTTTTCTTCGTGTCAGGCACGTGCATGCCCCTAGAAGAGACGTAAACACTTTATAAATTTAAATTTGTGTTAAAAACACTGAAGAAAAGAAAGGCGGAATTTAGAAAAAAAAAGGTAAAGTAATTAGGGGTGAATGCGTAGATATATTTTTCATACAATAAAAAGCCATTTTGCAGAGAATGCTTGAAACATGATTCTCCTTTGCCTTTCAAAATAGGCGATAAGGTTCGGGTGCACTACGTTTCACCGTCACTATTTTCCCCGGTCACTAAATTCACCGTCAGCACTTTAGGACCGCTTTTTAGATCTAAATTTTTCTAAAATTTTAACAGTCTTGCTACCAAATTGTAGCCCTGAATGTTAGATACATTTTGGTACTACAAATTCTGAAAAAATAAAAAAATTTAGAACTAAACTTTAGAAGGCGTTCAATCTCACACTTTTTCATCACGGTAGAACGCAGGGTGAGCGTCTTTTATAGTTTAGAACTAAAATTTTTCGTTTTTTTAGAAATTGTAGTACCAAAATGTAGCTGACATTCGGGGCTACAATTTGGTGCCAAAACTTTTAAAATTTCGAAAAATTTAGACCTAAAAAGCGGTCCTAAAATGCTGACGGTGAATTTAGTGAACGGTGAAAATAAGTGACGGTGAAAATAGGTGACGGTGAAACGTAGTGCACCCTAAGGTTCACGTTAAAGCCGAGCTCCAAAGGAACTTTGATGGCTTTGATGACATTGATGAAGATGATTGGGTTGCTTTTTCTGTAGAGTTGCTGGAGCGTCCTTAGTGCTAATTTAAGAATAAAAGAGTTACACTTTTACCGTATTTCCTCTAATAAGCGCCCCCTCTCGACTTTGAGGGTCTGGATCTCAGTGTAGAAGCAATATTTTGCGAAGCTGTTTGATTCGTTTTCTTGGTTTCCACGAGCTCTACCGATTCCATTTTTCAGATTTTGGTTGAACACCCGAAAATCTCGAAATCGAATTCCAAATTTCCCAATTTTCGGGGGTTTGAAAAATAAGCGCCCCGGGGCGCTTATTAGAGGAAATACGGTATGCATGATTTCTATTTTGATGTCTTATTGTGAGAACGTTTACAGGCTATTAATAAACAATTGACTGAAAATATACTTGCTGGGCTGTAATCGTTTTTGTTCAGGTAGTTTGGGTAAGCCTTCATCAGGACCTCGTAACTAGGCTCTCAGGAAAAAGATTGGATGGATAGTAATTATGTGTTTGTAATTGATCGATAAGTGAAAGGTTGTTGTCATTAAAATTTCTGCTTGCCACGATAAAAATTATAATAGTAGTGTCAGAAATATTTCACTTCACAAATATGCCACATTAGGATCCTATTTTATCAAATCGTTCTCTCTGTCAATTCTTCATTTGTTCAATAAGCGAAAACGAACAAGTTGGGTGGGTAAACGATTTTCATCCGAGAACAGTAGAGACCTTCTTTGTTGGCCTTGCATCGAAAGGGCGAATTGAAAAGTTTTATGGCGTTAGTTTATTCTGGCTTTTTTGCGAATTTTTATTTTCCTCTTTTGCACACTGTTTCCACAATAAATATTTTTTGTGCAGAAATTTCGTGTTACAGGAAAAGAAGCAAGAGATGAGTCTTGCACACATTTCAAAATACTGTTTTTAAACAAACCAACAGTTTCACATGAAAAAGAACAAGCTGCTGTCATTTGCACACACACCATTCTCAAAAAATTTCAAGGATGTAGGCTAGTGTGCAAATGAAGTGAGTTGAAGTAAATAATAGACCTATTAAAAGAAGGATAAATTTCCATTCTGGGAACTATTTCCATGAGCTGCGACCATGAAATTAGCCACAGTAATTTTGCTGTCTTTTTTGGGTTGCTACCTGTTTGACTGGTCATCTAAAGGATGTAATTTATCCTTTTTCCATTTCTTCAATTCTCAATGGTGAGCACTTTTTGTACATTACAAAATATTATATTAATATTGCACAAATAAGCACTAATTTGACCATTGATTGGACTGTGAACTGGCCAAAACAACGGGTGGACTTCAGAATAATAATTGGGGATGATAAAGCTAGAGACGTACTTATTGGATTCTCTGACCATGGACTGGAGCAGGAAACTGATGTTTGCTATTACCGCCAGGCCTAATGGTGATAATGAAAAAAATTATGCAAACTTATGACTTTCAATTTAGAAGGATGGCTGGATTGACAAGAATTTGATGTGGGTTTGACATTTTTGCAAAACTACTATCACCTCTGAACTTTTTTTAAATAATTTATCATAAAAACTTCAGAAATTAAATTTTTTGTTCAGATGTAAATTTACCAATTAATGTTCAGCCTACGAGAAGACCGCCAACAAGACTGTGTATTGCACAAGCGCAAGAGCAGTAAAAACAACGGGATATTTTATTTCTCACGTAAATTCATGACTTGTGACCTCAGAGATTATGCCATTGAGGTTTTTTTCTTGATTTTAAGCTGTTTCGTTTTAAGTCTTTGTGCTATGTAAATTCCAGCCTGGAACTACAACATGCTGCTGGCTGTGAGCAATGAAGACATACAACAACTACACTCTCCCAATGTGTTCTACCAAATGAGGCACACCCAGCTTCTACAAAAGCATCTTCCCAGTTCCGCTGCTTCGACTTCTGCAGTAAAATTAAAGACTTTAGACATTAGGGCTCATAAAGTCAAGGTTCCTGCTGAAAGAACTACTTATTGGTGGGTTAAAAGGATATAAAAAATTCGACCAACCATCTTATTTGCAGGTGCCAAAGCATTGAATTGGACAACAAAGTAAAGCGACAAAAACACCACATTATTAAAGTTGGTAACTTCGATTGAGTTTCTGTAAGGTATTTTATATCAAAACTTGCTTTGCAGTATGAGCCTATAATTACCAAAGGTCTGGAACACGTCATTCATCACATGGAGGTTAGTTTCTTTGGATTTTGAACAAAAAAATTCTCTAACAAATCTGAAAATAAATCAACTAATATAGTCAAAATTTACGTTACATACCGTTTTTTCTCTAATAGCAGCGCCGTGTGTAATTTTCTCGTCTGCAATTTCACTATTCTATAGAGGATGAAAATATAGGCTCTATATGTGTTCACGCATATGCCTTGGTCCACCCTGTTGTTTTTCGCGGAAAATTAAATAAAAATTTAATTTCAGCCTTGGTCCCAAGGTGATTTTCTGTGTTAGGAATTAACATTTACGAGACTGAATTAAGATTAAATAGATTTTATGCGGGCCCTGGGGCGGCCTCTGCACGATCATTGGAAAGAATTCGTATAGTTATAAATTTATATAGAAGATGATTGAAAACACGCAGAAGGACTAAAACGTGTGCAAATTCATGGTTTTCGAGACTATAAGAAGCGGAAAAGATTGCAATAAAAATCAACAGAGTGAACCAAAGCATGCTTTTTTCGGCGCTCGCTTGAACAAATATAGAGCCAAAATATATAAGTCCTGGGGCTTGTTTTGAAAAAATACGGCATGATTGAACATATCCTACATTTCTCGGTTGGATAAGCAGCTGTATACATAATTATATTTTGTAGGTGTTTCACTGCCAGAAAGCAGTTTCTCAGTTCAGTGACTACTGCACCAACGAGCATGCCATGCCAGCAGCCAAGAGCAGTTGTTCAAAAGTTATTGCAGCTTGGTCGATGGGTGTTGGAGTCAGTTTCGCAAATATTTTTTCAATATGAATTTTTGCAATATTCAGCCAGTGGTCTACCCACCTCAAGCAGGCATGCCCATTGGAGGCCTTGGTTTTGTGCCCTTTCTCATGATCGAGATCCACTACGACAATGCCTGGCTTCAAGCTAATCTGTAAGTTTTAATTTACCGTATTTTTAACATTTTTTGAAAAATAACTACAGTCGAAAATGGACACGACACCACCCGAAAATGGACCGATTCGGTCAGCTTTGACTAAAATTGAGTCACCCTAGAATCGGTGCCTTGGGGTGGTTTGTATCCAGGTTCGACTGTGAATAAAATTTACATTTTATGGGTTAAAAAGAGTAGTAATTTTTCTTCAATTTTATTCTGGTGAATACGCTTGTTCCGATGTTTTAAACTAATTAAGAATTGTTAAGCACTGATAGTTCGGGCATTCGCATTACCTACACTGACCAGTAATACTTTTAAATCCGTTAAATATTATTTAAGTAACATGGAAAAATGTAGATTGAGACCCCACGATGCAGGCATCATGGAGCTAGGTAATAATTATTTAATTTGTTTATTGAAGCCAATTCATTTGCTTAGGATTGATTTATTCGGATGTGAACAGCATTCCACCAATGCAAAAAGCTTTCCCAATCACTGGCTATTGTCCTGCAGATTGCACCAAACAAGTTATTAGGTCTCTTGCTTTAAGGAACACATTACAACATTTTTTCTAGTTTCCTCAAGATGGCATCAATATTTTCGCATCACAATTGTAAGTCCGGTTTTTTTACGACAAAAACCGAAAAACGGGTCCCGTCCGGTTTACTGACCAGAAATTCAAAACAAATCGGGACCGAAAGCTGGGCTGGACAAAAAATGTCAAAATCGACCGGTTAAAAACTGACCGAATCCTATTAAACAAAACTAAAACGATACTTTTTAGTGTTTTTTATGTTTAGGCATGCTCATTTGACAGGAAGAAAGCTATTTACTTCTCACTTTCGCAATGGTTGCTGAATTACATAGTGTAAATACCGGTGACTTTATAGTTAACGAAAGAAGTTTAGGAGTCAAAATCGGTGAAATCAACAGAGGTGAGAAGATCTTTGTTGGGTAAAAAACCAGCCTCTCTTATACTTATGATAACTCTGCTAATTTTTGAGTAGGAAAAATAAACACTAACAAAGTAATTTTTTTTTTCATTCTTTTTTTACAGAAAAATGAGAAGCATCATTTTTTGTGAGCTATCTGCGAGGATTTTCGCTGTGGGGCACTTTTCCGGCAAGATTAAGAGACATACTCTGTGTAAGGATTGCCAGCTTCCTTTCCCGCATTCCAGCGAATTCCCTATAGAAAACTATAAGGGAATATTTCCAGAGAAATCTCGCCAGAAAAGATTCATTTGAATCTCAATTTGTCTCGTGAAGAAACATTAGACACGGGGCAACAATGCACAAGAAATTCAGTGTTGATATATTTTTCTGAATTTAGCTCTTGTGCATTGATGTTGCCTCGCTCCAATGTTCCTTCTAAGAGACTCTCCAGCGATTCTATTTGTGAGAAGTCCGTGGGCCAGTTCTCGCCAGCTCAACCCCGTGAGTCTTTTCCTTCCAGCGTTGGCCTTAGCCATAACAATATTTCTTGTCTGTCCCAGACAGACTTGTCCAGTCTTATATCTAGTGTAGTCCTCAATGTACTATCTAGTCTTGGGTCTCAGACCCCATCCAGTCCTACTTTAAATCATGTTAGGGTTGATGCTCTTAGAGCGTCCCCAACTTCCAGTCCTACCCGAGTTGATACGCCTTGTGCGTGTCCTCATCAGAGCCCGTGCCTAACGGCCGGGGTAATTTCCAGGTTCCGAAACACATTGCTGAAGCTTCCTTGGTCTCGTCCTCCTCTTGCCGCCAAGTCTCACACATGGTTCGTCAAGCGCCTCAAGTCACGTCATTGCTCCTGCGCCGGTGAAGGGGAATTGTACTTGTGGTTGTGGTCCAAGCTTGCCCTGCCTGTGGAAGCCTCTCCAGAGCTCAACTCCAGCGTCTTCTCCAGTGCCCGAACTCAAGTGCCGTGGTGGTCTTCAGCTCGTCTCTCCAGCGTCTACAGGATCAACTGAATACAATAGTTTGTCCGTTCATGTTAATCCGCCAGTGTTAATAAAGTCCGTTTCTTATTGTACCTCTGATGCTGTGAGTTCTGGAAGGGAGGCTGTAGGTTGTTCTGGTACTGATTCGCCAGGGCAAACCTTGGATTACAACCTGCATCCTCTTTACTTTACTTCTGTAATTTTAGAGGTTTTCGTGGCACCGCAATTTTTCGATTTTTTTTTCTACCGTACATGTTATATACAATCGACACCAAATTCAGCGCCGAACAATATGTTTTCAGGTGTCAACACCAATTTATCGTGAAAATTTTGAGTTACCGTATTTTCTCTATTAAACGACCCCTCTTTAATAAACGCCCCCTCTATAATAAACGCACCCCTTCAGTGACCTATATCTCAGCCCAAAAAATAATTTTGCATGTCTGTTTTTGCGTTTTCTTAATTAGCACGAGTTTACCTAATTCCACTTTTACCCGAACCGATACCCGAAAACCGAAACTTTCGGGTAACTGAACCGGAACCGAAATTTTCGCGCACCTGAACCAATATCCGAAACTGAATTCACCGAACAGGCTTCTGCATACACGCTGTCAACTATGAAGTCGGTCACCTCACTTTTCAACATTCTTTTAAACGATATCTGAAAGGACAATAAAATGAAAGGACAGCGAATATACTTTTTTGGCGCAAATGTTTCTTTTGCCTAATTAGATTACCGTATTTCTCTATTAAACGCCCCCTCTTCAATAAACGCCCCCTCTCTAATAAACGCCCCCTTCAGTGACCTCTATCTCAGCCCAAAAAATAATTTGCAAATCTGTTTTTTGCGTTTTCTTAATTAGCACGAGTTTACCTAATTCCACTTTTCAGATTTTGGTTGAGCACCCAAAAATCTCAAAATCGAAATAATTTTTTTTTCGATTTTTTAAGGTTGAAAAATAAACGCCCCGGGGCGTTTAATAGAGAAAATACGGTATGGCCTTTTACAGTTAAGTAATTATTTTTAACCTCTAAAAATGACCCTCTTTCTTTAAATGGATAGCAGTGGGCTGTTTGATCATACTTATAGGAAGCCTAAGCAAAAAAAGCATTATTTTGTCTTCATATGACACCAAAGATGACGTCTTGAGATGATATCAGACGCAGTTTTTGTGTAGATTTTGAAACTGATATCCAGTTTCTTTCCGAACGGAAGCCCCCCGGGGTAAAATGGCAAATTTCAAGAAAAAAATAACAATATAAAATTTGTGAATTTGATATAAATTGGCTAAAAATCCAAAATTTTACACTAATATAATGATTTTTCACAGCCATCTTGTAGAGCTGCTCAAGCCGAGTAGAATGAGACAAAATGTGTATATAAGTATGATCAAAACAGCCCACTGCTATCCATTTAAAAAAGAGCGTCATTTTTAGAGGTTAAAAATAATTACTTGACTGTATAAGGCCATAACTCAAAATTTTCACGATAAATTTGTGTTGACACCTGAAAACATATTGTTCGGCGCTGAATTTGGTGTCGATTGGTATGTAACATGTACAGTAGAAATGGCGGTGCCAGATTCAGTATAGAAAACCTCCACAATTACAGATTACGTCTCTTAAGCGCTATGACCTGTTCACATACTGTGAGTGAGAGTAAGGTGCATTGTGAACACCCCCTTACCCTCACTCCCACTCTCACTCTCAGTATGTGAACAGGCCATTAGAATAAGTTTGAATGACAAAGGTCGAAAAGGTTTCGGTGTCCGAGTGGTTATGCTGTAAGCTATAATAATAATTACAATAATTACTTTATAGATAGAAGTGAATGCAAAAATGATATAAAAGAAATAATTTGCACGTTGAGGGTACTGAACTCGAGCGTAAAAGCCCAAGTGCACCGCCCTCCCAAAAAGTATGAGTTCTCTAGCCGTCGAACAGGGTGGTGCATATTCAGAAAACCCCAATTCCTTGTAATATGAAGTGCGCTGGTCTTTCGCCGCAAAGCGGTGAAATACCCTTGCTATTTCTACAAAAAATAAGTTATAATAATAAGCGGAACACCCTTAACACGGGAACGGCTGTACGTCCTGATGGTATGTCCTTGTGCAGAATTTCACGCTGAGCACGATGGTGAAAAAAAAATTGAAAAAAAGTAACTCTACGGTGGTCAGCGGCTTTGTGAACCATCAATATCACGATTTTTGCCTATGCCACTTCAAAGAGGTAAAGAATGCCACTGTTTTATATATTTTTTATATTTCATGTGCAAAAGAAAGCGCAGATTGCGAGCTTTCAAATGACATATTGGGGAGGTGTTTATGACAATCATATGATAATTTTTTGGCTCATAGAAACCATTGTGTTTTTTTTCAAAAACGTTCTTCATACAAAAATATGTACAAATAAATGTGGAAACGCCGTTTTTAAATTTATGGTTGATACTGTTCAACAGAACAAGAAACACTGCACCAGATAGTGCTTTAAAGTAGCCTGCAACCAAGCTTTTCGAGTGTTTAGCAAAGGTTCAAAAGTATATCCCAAAATGCATTTTGACCTGAAACTTCAATTTCGCTACATAAATCTCAAATTCTGACACTTGATTCGAGTTCAGCATGGTCGATTTACTTAAAAAACTGTCAATTGATTATCACAATCACTGTCAAATGTTCAATTCCGCTCGAGACAAAAATTATTTGAAATTTGAAAAATTTTGAATTCAAATAATTTTTTTCTCGAGCGGAATTGAACATTTGACAGTGATTGTGATAATCAATTGACAGTTTTTTAAGTAAATCGACCATGCTGAACTCGAATCAAGCGTCAGAATTTGAGATTTATGTAGCGAAATTGAAGTTTCAGGTCAAGATGCCTTTTGGGATATACTTTTGAACCTTTGCTAAACACTCGAAAAGCTTGATTGCAGGCTACTTTAAAGCACTGTCTGGTGCAGTTTTTCTTGCTCTGTCGAACAGTATCAACCATAAACTTAAAAACGGCGTTTCCACATTTATTTGTACATATTTTTGTATGAAGAACGTTTTTGAAAAAAAAACACAATTATTTCTTCAAGGTAAAGCTTTTCATTCGATTGTCGTAAATACCTCAACGATATGTCATTTGAAAGCTCGCAATCTGCGCTTTCTTTTGCACATGAAATATAAAAAATATATTAAAACAGTGGCATTCTTTACCTCTTTGAAGTGGCATAGGCAAAAATCGTGATATTGATGGTTCACAAAGCCGCTGACCACCGTAGAGTTACTTTTTTTCAATTTTTTTTTTCACCATCGTGCTCAGCGTGAAATTTTGCACAAGGACATACCATCAGGACGTACAGCCGTTCCCGTGTTAACTCATACGGGGGTGCACTTGGTATGCTGTCGAACTGGAGGTATTGAACTAAAGCTAACAGAATAACAACTCAGCTACCTAAACCCTTTAAAGTTATGTCATATCTTGCAATAAATTTCAGTTCACTAACTTTCCAACTTTGCTGACACTAAATCCGCATAGCATTCCACAGCAAAAATCCTCGCGGATAGCTCACGAACATGGTGCTTCTCCATCTTTCTGTAAAAAACAGTATTTTCATATCACACGGTCGTGACTCTCCATTGTGAGATCGCTGCCTCGATAAATTTTTCAATTTTCGACTAAAACCGTCAGCCGAGCGCTTTAGGATTAGTGCATTGGCATTTTAACCAAGGTAAAAAATACTTCACAGGGCAAAAATAGTTGTTTATGGCGGAAAACTTGACCCTCTGACTCAGGAAAGCAAGGGGACTCCTCAGATTCTGTCCTGAATAGACGTGTCTTAGGCAGGAAAGTCAGTTAGGCTTACTTGCCAAGTAAACCAACTCACAAAAAAACAAGACTTGACTGTCTGTCGGCTTGAAATGCTTTCCAAGCACCACCCGTGTGGTATTCAACTAGTCTCGTAAAGTCTAGATTTGACCAAGGCAAACATTTTCCTTTTTTTTAATTTTTTAAAGGGGCATGGCCGTGCGTTTCAAAAAGTTAAGGTGGGGGACCAGCAATTTTTTTTGAATTGTTCTATTTTTCACTCGTTTTGCGTCAAATCTAATATTAATGACCCTATACTACTTTTAGAAAAAACTTGAAAAATCTGAATGCGTATGCATGTAAAACTTGATCGAGAGAGAAAAAAAGGGCTGGTCCCCGCCTTTACTCCGTGTCGGACACGGGCATGCCCGTTTAAACCCGCATTTTTATGGTCAATCTTAGTCAAAGAATTTTTTCTGTTTTTAGACAACCACTATAGTCCCCACTGGCAGCACCTGCAGCAGTTCAGTAAGCATGTCAAAGTGTTATCGGTAGGCTAACCTCTAGCTATAAGAAATAATAAAAAAGTACCATAGAATCAAACCTCGGTTATCCGGGACCCTGTGGACCGCCTTCGGAGTGCCGGATAACCGAGGTTTGATTGTATTTATTCTTATGTAAAATCGCCTCTAAATCGCGCCTGTAAAATCGCCCCTTCATGACAAAAACGCTTTAGTTCAAAATTTTGAGATGAGAAGCCTGGTTATATCGCTTTTCAAACCAAACAACAACACTCAACAAAACCAACAAAACAACACTAAAGTTTTTCTAGACACAGTATTTGCAGGGAGATGTGCTGTCAACCACCTGTGTGTACGACACCACCCAGAAGAAGGTTTGGACTTGGGTTGGTTATTTGAATAACTAGATTTTTTCAAATCGTTTATTTGTTTTGCAAAGTTTAGGGTGGTTATGGAATAGATGATGAAATGTACGTTTGATAATCTCATTTTATTGAAAACGCATGGGGAATTTGAAATTTCTGTGAAGTGAAATATTCCGGCCCAGACAACTCGATAGGGACTTAGGCTTACAGATCAGTAACAAACTCCGCTAGCGCTATCTATTGGCGTATAATTTTCTCTAGGGCACAGAGTGGTCTTTCCTTTTCCATGCAAGCAAAACTTTAGTTTATGCATCTTATTCGCAAAAACATTTTCAAACATTTTTTGTCACACGAATTAGTACATAAGTTATTCAGGTGTGTCAACTACATTCACTACTATCCAGCTACTGAAATTGAAGTCTGCAAAAGTGCCATTTCCAACAAGTATAATGCTCCTTTCCTTGTTTCCTATTTATTTTCAATTGTTTTCAGCACTTTGCGCTCATTCTTCAAAAAACTGTAATTTTTAAATCATCAAATAATGATACATTTTTATGCTTTAAAAAAATTATGCTAATTGTTGTTCTAATAATCAAGTCCAAAATACAACGTCGCCCTTTTTCAGTGAAATTTTAAATTGAGTTCCATAAATTGCAGCGGTGTGTTCAAAGAAAATTTGAAAATCCATGAGATGTACCAGGCAATGCACCTTATTCCAAACAAAGATAGTTTGAAGGATGGAATGGCAGAGTTAAACTTGTTAAAAGAGTACTACCATGTGTCTCCACTTAATGTAAGTACCGTATAACTTGCCGTATAACCTCTATTAATCCCCCACCCCTGACTTTGAAGACCGTTGAATATTTTGCAAATCGGTTTTTTCGCTTTTTATTTTCCGCGGGCTTTACAGGCTCCGCATTTTCGATTTTAGATTTTCACTCGAAAATTCCGAGATTGACCTTAAATTTTTCACCTTTTCGGGGGTTTGAAAAATAATCCCGCATGAGGGATTAATAGAGGTTATACGGTATTCACCTTTGCCTCCACCTAGGTCCCCTATTTGATTTTACGTAAATAGGTAAAAGTTCCCCTTTTAATCTACAAAAAAGGCAAAATGCTTTTTACTTCCACTCCCTTCTGAAAGCACGGCTGCCAACTCAAAATTTTAAAATAAAATAAAATTGCAAAAAAGTTGCAGTCTCCGTATTTCCTTTAATAATTCATTTTTCTCATTTTTCGGATGCCCAAAAAATCGGAAAAGTGCAATCGGTAGAGCTCCTAGAAGTCAATAAAATGCAATAAACAGCTTTGCGAAATATTTTTTGTGGACTTTACAAGTTTTATTTGGTGAACAAGGTTGAATTATATTTATTTGGTGAACAAAAAAAATTTAAAAAATTGTGAAAAAATCGGTGGTCCTCCTAAAGTACATAAGGTCCCTGAGATACAGACCCTCAAAGTAGGGGGTGTAGGGTTATTGGAGACTGTCGGCTTATTTAAGAATATACGGTTGTTAATTTTTCGTCGAAAAGTGTTATTTTATCTAATGCTTATTGAATTTCGAGCGTCATATATATAAAAATTCTAAAGACTTATGATCCCTCATAAAGTAGAAATACATAAATAAAGTACAGTTGGCAGCCCTGTCTAAATGTCATTTTTGTAATACCGTATTTTTTCTGATTTTCTCCGACATGTCGGGTTATTTTTCAATCACTGGAATATCTGAAAAATTTTGGTCGACCTTTAGATTTTTGGGTAAAGTCCAAAATTTAAAATCTATCTGTAGAGCTCGTAGTAAATTATAGTATGCAAAAATAGCTCTGCAAATTTTTTATTGTGAGTTGAGAAACAGGTCCTCAAAGTAAAGGGTGTCGAGTTATTAGAGGCTGTCGGTCTATTAGAGAAAACATGGTATTTTACTTTTCTAAACCAAAATTAACTTTTACTGTTAACAATAACAACTAAAGCAGAAATACTTATCAAGTCAAGCACATGGCAGAAATTCGAGTCAAGACACAAGAAACGGCAAGGCCAGGTCAGCACAAGAAAATTGTGCTGAACACGATGGTGCGGATCTTTTCGCTTCAATAGTTGACCAAGTGGGTGAAAAAGGGTCTGCGAGGTAAAAAATTATGTGAAAAAAGCATAGTATAGCATAAACGGCCCTGGTGGTTCTTTTTTTAGTGAAGCAAACTGCCAATTGTCAGTTATATTGTGCTGACTATTTATCTTGAAATTTGTTTCAGGTAGCTTGTTTGGATAGAGCAGGCACTCCAGTCAAGGTCTGGAATATTTTTTTGTAGGGTCTTGATAAAAAAAAATACTTTGCTTTATAGAACCCATTTGGCAGCGATTGGAAAAACATAAAACGACCTGAAATCTTCTCTGGTATATACAAAGAACAAAAAAGTCGGTCTACTGAAGAATGCTTTGCTATTAATGATTAATTACAAGGTAATGAAAAAACAGCAGTAAAACATATTTTTTTGTTATACAGTCAAACCTCGATATAAGCACCCCCCGATATAAGCACATCCTCGATATAAGCACATCTTGAGACCGGTTTGGTTGGCCAGCGAAGAAATAAGGCAAATCTTACCCTCGCTAAAAGCACACTCGATATAAGCACATCCTCGATAAAAGAACACCCTTGGGCCGGTCCCAGGTCAGTAAAACTCCCTCGATATAAGCACATCAGCTCATTTTGGCATAAAAATTGGCATTGTTTTGAATTTCAAATTTCTAGCGCAAATCTTGCCACGAAAGATGTTTTTTAAATTTCAAAACAAAGACCTGGTCAGTCAGTTTTTTATTTAAAAGTTTAAAATGTGTACGTTTTTCTCTCATCTTTCGTGTTTGCACTGGAATTTAAGAAAGCATTGATTGAGGCGGCGCGAAGCAAAACGTGAAAAAAACAGAGCTCGCAAAGCACTTCAAGATTTCCAGGAAAAGCCGGGACCTAATTCTCAGCAACCAGGAAGTAATTATGAAGGCGATCAAAAAAGGTGGCAGTGCAAAGAGGGCACGACTCAAGCCAGGAAAGCACGAAGAAATGGAAGCAGCTCTCGTACTCTGAATCAAACAAGTAAGAAGCAACAATCTTCCAGTCAGCGGTGAGCTTGTAAAGGTGGGTTTTTTACTTTCTCTTTCGCTTTAGCGTTAGATTTTTTCAGGAACAGGCCAAAGAGATCGCAGCGCTGCTCAACATCAATGGCTTTGAAGCAAGTAATGGATGGATGGACAACTTCAAGGACCGTCATGGAATCCTCTTCAAGTCGAATCAAGAGAAGCCGCGGCAGTCGACGAGGGATCTCTTCGAGAGTGGCAACAGCAAGTGCTTCGCGAGGAATTGGCCAAGTTTAAGCCGGAGGACATCTACAAGGTGGACGAGACAGGGCTCTTTTGGCAACTGCTACCGAACAAGACGCTGGCGTTTAAAGGTAAGGTTTCAACTGAATTTTATTTTGGTTTTATTTTGGTTAGTGCACTGGCGATAAGAAGAGAAAGGATCGAATTACCGTTCTGGTCGGCGCAAATATGACAGGGACTGAGAAGATTCTACTGCTGGTGATCAGGAAGTCTAAAAAATTTCGTTGCTTCAAGGGTACCACCGCTCCGCTCGACTACACTGCAAATTCAATGAATGTACAGTCGAAACTCAAGTGGTGTTAAAATATCACCACTTCAGGTGGTGGATCCAAAAAACCTCGATATAAGCACACCCTCGATATAAGCACACCTAGGCTCGGTCCCCACGGGTGTGCTTATATCGAGGTTTGACTGTATTATAGTACTCTGTCATAGATTTTACACAATCCACATACCATTTTGTAGCCAGGCTTTGAAGCATTTTGAAATTTGATTTTAGAATGCTTGAAAGGGCCATTGCCGTCTCCGAAAACGGTTGTCTCCCGCCAATTCAAAAAATTCCTAATCATTGAACTTCTGTACGGATTTTTAAACTTGGTTTCTGACACAACTATACCTAAAATTTAATTATAGGCCTTGTTTTGTTGAAAACCAATCCAAAAATCCGTACAGAAGTTCAATGATCAGGCGAAATTTTTGAATTGGCGGGGACAATCCAAAACGCACGACCGTGGCCCTTTTAACAGCAAAAAAAACATAAAAATGGTGTTGTTTTTTTCCTCAGCCTGTATACCGCCTGATTATTTTATGTTTGTATGTGCCGAGTAAATAAAGCTGTTTGAAGATGGTAATAATGTAAGAAATTCAGACAAGCAGTTTGATCTAAATCTATACAGTCGAACCCTCTATAAAATAGCCCCTAGTCAACGCATACCATAGGTACCTTATAGAAGGAGTTGACTGTAGCAAAATGTACAATAGACTACGAAAATTTAGAGCTAAAAAATGAGGCAGGGCCGATTTGTATTTGCGTTTCTCGCATTTGACAAAACTCGTATTCGCAAAAATCAAACTTGCCTTCTTGGATTTGTTTATTTTGGTCCACTTTTTGCAGCCCACTCTTCGGTGAGTTACCACTCAATTTGTAGCCAGTGAGATAACCTACAAAATGCGTGATAAATTGTCCGAGAATGGACTGCAAAAGTAGGTAAAAAAACAACGCCAAGAACACAAGTTTTATTTTTGCGAATACGAGTTTGTCAAATGCGAGAAACGCAAATACGAATCGGCCCTGCCCCTACAAAATTATATAAAAATACAACACAGCTCATAAAGAGTGTCATTTTGTGTCATACCGTGAGATATATCCACCTAATTCTACCTACAAAATCTGCCTACAATAAAAATCTTGCAAAAATGAACATAATAAATATCTTGAAATTGATGAATAAACCCTGAAAAATACCACAATTCTAAGTTTTGAGAAATACTCTTGGCAATAGCTAGGAATGAGACAACAATGAAAGCCAGTCACCTTTGGTCTAATTTTTGGCAAAACCCTTTTGTCAGAGTTCCGCCTGGTTATATAGTTTAGAGTTGTCGCGTCCCTTCGTCCCATTTTAGTTTCAATGCTATTCCTTACCAAAAGCCAGTTTAAAACTTAGAAAACACGTGCTTCTCGGATGCATAGTTCACATGATTTTCTTTCGCTCCGAACATTCGATTTTTGTTCAATCTATATTTGTATGTTTGCAAGCAGTCTCTTTTCCTCACTATTTCTTCGTACATGCAAGCATGCTATGCTCGGTGTTGGTACAAGGCAAAGCAACCCTGCCCCACCACCTAGCACACAATCAATCGATTCCACCTTCACCTAGAAAATTTACATGTCAATATAAATTAGCATGTGCCACCTTCAACTTTTAATATTTTGCTAAAGTCCCTTTCTGCAAGTCAACTCTTCATAGTTAGCTAAATTATATACCTCAATTTTAAATATGCAATCCTCTTCTGGTAAAATGAGCAATGGGCAGGCAAATCGAGGCAAAGGTGGCAAAGGGTTAGGCAAAGGAGGAGCTAAACGGCACCGCAGAGTATTTCGCGATAATATTGCTGGCATTACTAAGCCAGCTATTCGCAGATTGGCTAGAAGGGGAGGTGTCAAACGAATCTCTGGCCATATTTATGATGAAACTAGGAAAGTGCTCAAGACTTTCCTAGAAATAGTTATTCATGATGCCGTCACCTATTGTGAACATGCCAGAAGGAAAACAGTTACTTCAATGGATGTGGTCCATGCCCTCAAACGCCAAGGAAAAACTCTTTATGGATTTGGTGGATGAACTTAATTGGGTGTGTGGGTTTTATTTTGCAATCGCCATAAATATTCATGTGCACTATCTCAAACATTCGTTCATTGTTGTTCTCAAAAGTTTTATTGCCAGTTCTAAATTCTCATGTTCTTAAAAGTAGAGAATCGGGCGCTGCGATACATCGCAGCGCAACATCGCAAAAAGGCAAAACCGATACTCTACTTAAAAGCTTGTTTTTATTTAGTATTTTTTTAGTTTCAGTCTTTTAAGACTAAAGCATATCGCATATCCTCCAACAATCCAACTCCCTATTCAATGTATTATTGACACACGTGTCGAACTTCTGAAGCAAGCTACCAGCTAAAATGTAGCGAATGAACTACAATTAAGAGGACAAAAATTATAAGCTATGCTAATTTTTCAATACTTAGGGTTCCCGATCGCAGTGATTTCTCATTTTTTAAGATTTTAATGTGCAAATGCGAAACATGTGAACATCATCACTTTAAGATTTTTCACTCAAAGTGCTGATTTTGGACGATTTTGACTGGGCCTTTGAAAAAATTTTAAAGAAAGTAAAGTTTTTTCCATATTTTTTTTGAAATTTGTAATAATTTTTGAAACTGATTTTTCTTACATCCTGATTCCAAGAGTTTTTACTATGGCTCAAATTGTTTTACCCCTCCAAATCATTCATTTATCCCCTCAAATCGTAAAAATGAGTATTTTTTAGTGTTCTTATGTCGTAAATTTTTTCTTCTGATCATCATGTAGCCCTGAATCTCTTGTTTTTGATTAGCTATAAACTGACCCCTTGTTGCTGACCCCCCTTAGAAATACGCGTTTTTATGAAACAACTCTTTCATAAAAACCGGTATTTCTCAAATTTTTCCAACAACACGGGGTCAGTTGATATCTTATGAGAAACTAGAGATTCAGGGCTACATGATGATTAAAAGAAAAAATTTTACAACATTAAAACACCGAGAAATACTCATTTGGGGCATAAATGAATGATTTGGAGGGGTAAAATAAAATTTGAAGGAAAGTACTTACAGCCTTTTACTATACAGTATACAATTTAGAAGGGGAATAGTACTTACAGCTTTTATTTCTATACAGTAAAAGAAACAAATTCGTAAAAATAGCATATAATTTTTTTTATTGTGTATCTAGGTCAAATATTTTTCATACCCTCTCTTCGTTCAAAATTCAACAAATAAATGTAAAATCTAGAATAAAATACATTCAGCCAGTTTAAAAATAATTTTCTGAAATATAAGTTTTCAACAATGACAAAAAGGTTATTGAAGGCTAACATATAAGGGTTAAATCAAAAAATAATTTTTTTAGTTTTATTTTTTCGATATAAATTTAATGGAATATACCATACTACCTCCTCCCTCAAAGCACTACTGGAATATATCTTTAGGGTGAATTGATTGAGGTTATAGTATGTTAAGTTTGCATTCTTATTTGCATTCTTTTTGTTTGAAATTCTTTTTGAAGTTTTTGGTCTATGTCATATTTGTAAATAAATTTCAATCAGTATTAAGAGTACTAAATTGAGTTTGCTTAAAATTGCATTGGTTACATTCTACTCTTACATTTGACTCTTTTTCGGTTGTCTCACTCAAAAATAAGGAAAGTAAGAATGGATAAAAGTTACAGTATTTTTCAACGCTTAATAGAAAAAATACAGAAAGTGAAAACATCCGGACATCCGCTGACATCCGTCATGAAACATCCGAAAGCTCCGGACATCCTTTGACATCCTATGAAAACATCCGAATAGAAAAGTCAAACATGGCTGAACACCTATTTATCAGGTTCTATCAACTGTACAGAGAAGCCACCCAAAAACATCCTCATCAATCCGCTCATCCGCCATGAAAACATCCGAAAAACATCCGGACATCCGCTATGAAACATCCGAAAAAACATCCAACCTTGACATCCGCTAGAGGACATCCGAAGTCCGGACATTCTCTATGAAATACTCGAAAAACATCCGGACATCCGCTGAAATTCTCTATCGAGCGGAATGACGCAGTTGAGCCGCTCTGATACATTGAAAAATCCAATTGTCTTGGTTTTTTGGGCACTCGCAATCTAAAAATTTGCTTTCTCACATTGTTAGCAAAGTATTTCACGATACTGACGTATAACAGTACCCTCCTAAAGCTATCGCCGCATCCCTCCACCCAATAGTTTTTTTTGACGGTAACTACAACCACCATTTAAAAAAAAGTTTTGCAAAAGCTCTTGCTATTAGTGACCAGGCTCTAAGCCTAATGCTGCGGGTTTAAGTGAAGGAGGTTTGGATGGTCGTTCTGGGTTTGCGACATTAGCGCTTTGCGAGGGAGGTATATTACACTATTGCCATATATTTAATGCATTCAAACTTTTTTCAAACAAAATATTTCTCAAGTAATTTTTTGATGATTTTGTTTGAAACCGATTTCATTACAAACAAAAATTAAAAAATTAAACTTACTTCGAGGCCAACTCTTTAGCCAAGGCTTGCTCAGGATCTGAAAAAGTGCTTAGAGGTTTGAAAAAAAGAATAATTTTACCTTCTTCATCTTCGTCTTCACTAGAATCTGCGATCCATTTCATGTATCCGGTACCACTAAATTCGTTGACTTTGTTTTTTATTTTTTACATATTATTACTAATGTTACTATAATTTTCGTCAAAATCTTGATTTTCTTCGAGACTTTCATCTAGCGACTTCGTATTATTCTCACGTATTATTCGTTCCACAAGAGAAAAAATATTACAGCTCTAATAATAGCAAAAAGTACCAAGTGTGTCCTTTAGATGTTGTTTTTCTCTTTCAGCAAAATGCATTTCTGCTCCGCCTACAATATCTTTTTTATTGACTCATTTTACATACATTTCGGTGGAATAATTTTCATTTACTTTTCAGCTCGTTCCTCGGCCAGACGCAACTTTTCTTGCAAATCGAAGGTATTAGGAAGGGTCATGCTAAAGTTAAATGACATTTAAATTTAGATGATGTGATGATACGAAAACATAAAAAAACATTGAATAGAACAGTTTGCAATTCGAAATAGGCATTCATTTCTTGATCTTAGATTAGATTTCAGCAAATACATGCTTAGCGTCATTTTTATTGAACTAACTTTTTTTTTTTTTTATTAAATTAAAAAGTATAGACCATGGTCTATAATTAGAGAATACGGTAGTTGTTTAGGGACGCAACCGACTCGCCAACGCGAAAACTCATCAACGTCCAATCTCGCCAACAGCGAAACTCGTCAACGGCAAAAGTCGCCAAAGTCAAATCTTGCCAAGAATCTCGCCAACGCGAAAACTCGCCAACGAAAAAGTTGACAACTTTTATGGCGCAAAATACTCCAAATCGGACTCTAACTACGAGGAAGCCAGAGTTGGAGTACTTTTCATTGCTAAAGATCCTCAAATACGAGTAAAGCCCAATTTTTTGAATAGAGTAACTAGCAAACATCAATTATTTACTATGTTGTTTTTGCTAACTTTTTTATTGGAGACCCTGACTGTGACCTGAAGTTTTTTCGATGAAATTTTTATGCGCGCATTTTGTTGAGCGTGCCAGAATTCCATGTGAATTCATCTCCCCACGTCTGAAAGCTAACAAAATTTTTATGTATGACCCATGGCATAGGGGTCAGCTATGAAGAACCATGAAACGGGTATCGAGGTGTTTAAGAACTTTGAGTGACTCTTCTACCACATTTTGTGCACCTTCAGAGCTGGGAGCCACATTTGTCAGGAACTTGGGCACGCTCTAACAAGAATATGCAGAAAAAAAATTCATCGAAGTTCCACAGGTCACAGTCAGGGTCCCTCCTTTGTAAGTTTAATTTAATTTATCAGAAAAATGAAGGCTTATTATTCAATACAGAGATCTTTCTATAAACAATCACAATAAAGCTGTTTAATCCATTCTTAAAGAGCTAAATCTGCCATAAGTTGGCCGAGAATCGGCTCCTTCTGGTGATCTATTCTGTGTGTTTGGTATCAGTTTTCCCATATTTACATTTCTCTGCCACCTACTCAGTGGTTGGACTGTGGATAGAGCATTGGTAGAAGGATTAGTTGTGCTAGTTGGGGATGTAGTGGACGTCAAAGATTGTAGGTAGGATTCCCTGCTTTGGTATGAGTACTTGTACAACGCTCTTGTCAGAAGGGCTAGCCACACCAAAACAGATGCAATCGACCATATCAGGATGGCTGAATTGAGCACTCTCCATGAACACATCTGCTTTTCCGATAATTTCTAAATCTTTTTTGTTATCATTGTAAGCTGTAAGTTCAAATAAATTACATTTTCGTAATTTGTTGATTAATATAGAAGCATTTGAGCTAGAAACTGCACATCCACTATGTTTGGGTAGGTCTTTAATAATTTCTCCGAAGTGTTGGTTCCATTAAGTAAAAGGTTCTCCAAAAGCCAGTCTTTCTTGTTAAAGTTAGTTTGCTTGGCGCAGACTTGTTGTTCTCTAAATACCGATAGATTTGAATAGAATAAAAAAAATTACTAAAAATTTCAAAAAAAGGTTGGAGCAAGAAAAAAACCCCCTACTTGTGGAAAAGAGCAAAAAATCGAAGACATTAGTTTAGCTACTCAGGAGCGCTTCGATTCATAATTAAACTTTAAAAACAACGAGATTTTATATGAAGCAACTACTTCTACTAAAACTACTTCTACTTCAAAATAAAAGAGAAAAAAAAACTGATTCAACAATTTTTTTCCAAAAATGCCCCTGTATATTTAATCAAATGAGTCGTAAATCCCAAGTGCACCCCCCTCCCCTTCCCCAAAGAGTATGAGCTCTCTAAGCGTACACCACGAAAGAGTACGAGTTCTCCTACCGAATTTCGTTATAGAAAATTATACTATTTGCAGGGGGAGCACTTGGAATGCTGTCAAGGAGTCACTATCGTATATGACATCTTTAAAACTTCTCATTTAATGATGGAAATTGCTAACGATGCAGTTAGAAAAAAACTTTGATATTTTCGAAAAACTGAACTGAATAGGAGGGAATCACACAAAATGTCTTTATTATATTTGAATTCTTAGAACTACTTTACTGCAATAGCCTTGAGACCTTCGAATTCCGAAGTTGGTAAAGTCCTTGCTCATTTGCGTTTAAATTAGCACTTCTAAAACCAAACTATTTTTACAAAACTTTAGAATTTCAATGAAACAGACGATATAAGATCACCATCCTGATACTCAAACAAATCATTGTTCAATCCATCATCAAATGCTATTTTAGATATAGGTGCTGTTTTGTGTATAGAGCCTTCCACGAATGCTCTGCAGATTGCACAAAGCTGCCTTTCTTCTGTTCTTGCGGGTCGAATTGAAGCTTCAATCAAAGGTGTTGGAGTAAAGGGAACACTTGTCATAGTTAGTGATTGCGAGTTGTTCACTAACTTTGATCCATTTTGTTAAAGTTATGGTCTCTATGACATCTAAAATAGACTATTAACGAAAACATACAAAACTGAAAATGTGTTTTGAAAAATTCTGAAAAAACCTTTAAAACGCTTGTGTGGATTAATAAATTGGAAAAGGTCAGTTATGTTAGCTGCAGCTTTTTCATGAGTTCTTCTCTAGTCACTGAACATTTTGGAAGCTAAAACTCAATATGCTTTTTAAATTTTTTAGCATTTTCTCAATATGAAACACCTCAACAGGAGAATTATTAAGTGAGCGAGGAATTAGCAACAAAGAGCACTTGAAGCGCAACTCTTTTTCTTCCAAAAATTTGAAACATGTCTGATTCAGCGATAGCTACCAAATGACTTCCTTCTTTACTAGTTTTAATCTTTTTCATCAGCCATTTTTAAGATTGTTCATTAATTGATCGTCTACAATGCAACTAAATGTCAACTATATACTTGAAAAAAATTCAAATTTTATTGAACAAATTACAGTCAAAGCTCCTTAAGGGGGGAGCCATTTAGGTTGAAAATTGGATTCCATGGCGCAGTGCGTAAGCATTTGCGTTTTTTGGCCCAAATGGTGTTGTTTTGGTGTTGCAGGTTCACTGTTTGTTTGGCTTGTTTTGGCCAGTTTAGAGGTAATTAGACTTTTTTGACCCACCAGATTCGGAATCAGCGAGCCGAATTACGCCTAGAAATGATCAAACAAGCCAAAAAAAATAGTGTGCCCTACGTGGATTGAACCTGCAACACCAAAACACCATTTAGGCCAAAACGCAAAAGCTTACGCACTGCGCCATGGAGCCACTTTTTCAAACCCGACACCGCCAGCCCGACTTATTTGGTCAGCAAAGAAATAAGTGATCACCTTGATAACCCAACACTCGATAACATGACACCCCAGGGCCGGCGCGTCCAAAAAAATTCCCTCACCCGACCGATTTTCACTAAAATTGCCGCAAAAAAAATGAAAAAGTTAAATTTACGGTGGTGCCAATAAATTTCTCACCCAAAAAGTTAATTCTGTCTTGTCGTCTTCACTTCTTGTCGGCTTCATTCATGATTGACTCATCCAATTTTTTATTTTTTAGATGAGCCCCCTGAAGCAAGAGGATGTTTTCTATTATTTTTATTGTTGTTATTTGTCTGAATAAACATCGATAAGCCGACGCCTTGGTCTCGGAATGAATTTCAGTCCTATATACCGACACCTGAAGCGGGTCCCTGGGATCAAGGGTTAAAGAGTTTCGACTGTATTCTGATAATTGATTGTTTTACAACCCTGCTGAAGATTTAAAAGAATACCCTGTTTGATCTAGCAACTGCACAACTTGCTTTGATCTAGACATTGCTTCACAATTTCGAAGTAACACAGCATACCTCTTTATGTCTTAAGAAATATTCTTGATGAAAAATTATCAATAAAGTTTATACATTAGTAGGACAAACTTTCGAATCTTTAAAGGGCCATTGCCGTCCAGACAACGGTTGTCCCCCGCCAATTCGAATTTTTTTCTGAATCATTGAAATTCTGTACGAATTTTTCAACTTGGTTTCTAACAAAACTATACCTAAAATTAAATTCTAGACCTTGTTTGTTAGAAACCAAGTTGAAAAATCAGTACAGAAGTTGAATGATTAGGCACGAATTTGAATGGCAGGGACATTTCAAAACAGGTGGCAATGGCCCTTTAAGTTTTGATATTTTTTCGTTTCTACAGTTCGAAAAAGCGTATTTCAACCCCACTTACTAAAATCATTAGAACAATGCCATTTGTGCCAAACATGTTCTCCCAATCAAAAATTTTGGAGCCGCCAAGCTTTCTCTTGAACTCATTTTCCTGTCTTTGTCAGTGGCTCTAGAATTTTAAAATTGAACTAATATCATGAGTACAGAATATATTGGGCTGGCCTTAAAAGAAAAATGATGAAAATTTTTAAGCAAAGCAATAGAAAAACCCTATTCTTTTTGTTTCATCTCTATATCTAGACCACTAACTTCTGTGCATTCAGCTCGGAAGACTTGACTTGTCTTGGTCACGAAAATCTGCAAATCAAATTATTCGGTAATCATGCTGAAATCTTGAGTAAAACCGGATGAAAACCACTCTAACATCAACCCAAACAAGGTAACTTGTCTAAAATGTGGTGTTAACTGTGCATCTAACAAGCTGAATTTTTTGTTTTGTTACCATTCCTTTTTGATTGGAGCTTTTGTTGAGTTCTTCCAGATTGGCACAGTCTATTATAGAATTTGAACAGTTGCATTGGGCATTTGATTGAGTATAATTGAGCTGAGCATCTACGGTCAAATGCTTTACCATTGACATAAATTCGGCCTGTAGATATTTAAACATTGATCATTTGTTTCTAATTTGTAGGATGCTTACCTTGAAAGGGAACATTTGTCTCTAGATCCAGCGTCAACCATTTTGTGTTACATTTTACTCTCGGGGTACCTGAATTTAGTTTGTATTTCAAAAATTTTACTTTCATATTTATTACGAAAACTATCGGAATCAATTTTTGAGTCTTATTTTTAAGAGAATAGCTCACATTGATTTTTTTTTCTTTTTCTTTTAATTATGGAGTCAACGCTCGATATGACATCTCTCTCTAGCTCTTTCTATATCTAAGAGTGGCTATTTCAAAGAGGTATAATTCCATATATTTTGTCAAATCTAACCGAATAGAACCCGGAGCCCAAATAAAGCCCCAGGGTGCTGTTTATATCAAAGTTTACTGCAGGGTCCTCATTTGAACTCTACAGTCGACTCTCGATATAGTGCCACCCCAAAAGTTCGTTCCAGCCTTGGGTCCGATACTTTTTTTACCTCGATTTTCGAAGATTTTTATAAGTTCTGTTTTAACAGTCTGGTCCCAAAATATCGTCAAATTCGATTTTACCGATCGTTTTTCAGAATCCAAAAACTTTTTCTCTAAAAAAGCAAAACCTCGATATAATGCCACCCCTTTTTGAAAAAGGGTGGCACTATATCGAGTTTTTGCTTTTTTTTTTGAGAAAAAAGTTTTTGGATTCTGAATTGTCCTTAATTGTCCTTTTTAATTGTCTCTAAATTGTCTTGTTTAAAAAGGACAATTACGAACCTGGGTTAAAATAGTACTATTTAGAAATTTGAGATAAGAACCCTGCTGTACTGTATATATGCTAGATGAGATCACCTGATTTAATTTTTTTGAAAATGATTTTGCTTGATCTTCTGTCTTATCGAAAGTCATTTAAAATCACTTATAAAAATCAGACTGTTGTTTTCTAATTACTATTAGACAGTGTTATTTAGTTTAATCACAATGGTGTTTTTTATATATATTTTTTAAAAAAGGTTCAACAACAAATTAAAACAAGAAGCAACTTTTGTTATTTAACGCAATTTTCAAATACTTATTGGTTAAGTTTTCGAAAATGTAAACACACTTTTTCATTCCAAAAATGAATCATTTATATTTTTGAAATTTTTACGACTTCAAGGAAAGTGCTAACTTTTTTTAAACTTTTGTTTGGCCCTAGATTACTAGTATTTTTCCCTAAACACGCCTCCAAATCCGGGATAGGAACCTGCCTAGCCTCCTGTAAGTCATAAATGAAAGGTTTTTTTATGAATATTATGTGGTTTCCCCTGTCTTACCAATGTACAATCTTTTTTGCCGCCCCTCTAATAAGCGCCCGACTTTGCGGTATTTTATCTCGAGCGGGAGTTTTTTTTTTAGAGCTCTTTCTTTTTTGCATTTTCTACATCCTGCAAGTTTTACTGATTCTATTTGAGATTTTGTATTTTCGATTAAAAGTCTTAAGAATGACTCTGATGATCGCCCTTAGAGTGGCTAACATATGATAGCGCCCCAAAGCGAAGTAAGAGGAAATACGGTGAATTGACATCGTTAAGCGGCCATCTTCGGCCATCATAGTCTGGTTCGTAAACAGGGGTGTCTACTACGAGAGTTTCGACTATGGATTAAATGCTGCACTCATAATTTAGTTTTACCGATGATTTTAGCAGCATCCAAACTCTACTTTGTCACTCAGAAAGTAAATTTGCTGGTATGGGTGTTGTTGAGCACAGATCATTTTGGCAGAAGAAAAACATTTTGGAAAAACAATAAAAACATTTTCATCTTTTCTTCTCCTTCTCGACATTTCTAAAAACAGCAAGTTAATTTATCAACAAAAACATTGCAACTAATTAAACATTTTTAACGGAATGCTGACAGTTTTTCACACAAAAAAGTTTTTTTTCAATTGGTTGTTGTTGTGGCATCTAGTCTCGAAGCAAATTGCAGTAAATGTTGTAGTTTTTGTGTCTGGGGCAAGGTGGAAAAAAATCACGTACATTTACTACTGTTTATTATTGTGCTTGAACGACAGTAAAACAAAAGGAATAGCTTGGTTAACTATCAGAAAAAAGTAAGACTTAAATTGTTAACAAAAAGGTTGATAGCTAATTTTATTGCTTTCAGGCTGTGAACACAAAAAGAGATTTTATTTATTTAACATATTTTTTGTTAGATATACCGTTTTTTTGGAAACAATACCCATACTCAGGCCCATAACTTTAACTTTCTCGTGAAGGGAGGGTAATTAACCGTTATAACCACCGCACCATCTCCACACTATTTCGAGATTCTGCCCCATCTTAGTCTATATAGTCGAACGTCGATATAGCAAACCCTTGATATAATGAAACCCTTGATATAACGAGCCCATCGACAATTTGGTTGGAAAATAATCAAATATACCCTTGACATACATACGATCCCTCGTTATATACGAACATTTTTTTCAAATTTCACAGACAAATATACCCCCGGCATAACGAAACCTTCTATATCACAAACTTAAAAAAAAATTGCAGAGAAAATTGTTTGTATAACAAAATTCAAAACTAAACGGATGAGGAGCTCATTAGAGAGAACACGAATTAGAAAACATACCGAATCGATGATAGGTACATGCGTTTACTTGCACATTATAATAAAGTGTATGTAAAATGTAAAACCTCGATATGACAACCCTTTTTGCATTTTGGTTTGAATACGTCTATTTAACGAACCATCGATGTAAAGAACGTTTTGGATCCCCCGGAGGGTTCGTTATATCGAGGTTCGACTGTAAAGTGTTTAAATGGATGAAGGGGGAGGGGTTAGTAAAGTTATTTAGGTTTGAATAAAGAATGAAGCGTTTCGATTTATGTCCCGAAATCGTGGCAGTTTCGATCCTACGTGGTAGCGCGCTATTTATTTAGACTTGATGGACCAATGTAGGAGTATATTTGGGTCGCTGATTCCTAATCTGGCGCAAAAAAGTCGAACTAGCCGCGAAAAAATTTACCAAAACAAGCCAAAATAAATACAGTCAAACCTCGATTTAACGACCCCCACCTCAAGTTCGTTCCCACCTAGGGTCCGACTTTTTTAACCCCCATTTTTGAAATAATTTATCGTTCTGTTTTGACAGTCTGGTCGCAGATATCGTAAGGATCCCGATTTGCGGATCGTTTTTCAAAAACCTAAAGTTTTCGCTTTTAAAAAATCAAAACTTCGATTAACGACCCCCCCCCCTTTTGAAAATTAGAAGGTCGTTAAATCGAGGTTTTGATTTTTAATAGCGAAAACTCTAGATTTCTGAAAAAAGATCGGCGAAATCGAATCCTGGGTAAGAGGTGTTCATGTACTTCAAACCCGAACTCAAACTTTATCTCTAACTCGATGGTGTTCACGTACATCGAGTTAGAGTTAGAGGTCGAGCTTGAAAATGTTCATGTATATAGCTTAGATAGCTCAGAATCTCACTCCAAAGCCGTCTAAAGCCACTGAAAGTTAGTTTTTAGGGGGTTTACTAAAATAAAATCCAAGTTATATGCATGAACACCCTCAAATCCAACCCCGAACTCTAACTCTAACTCTAGGTACATGAACACCCTCGAGTTAGAGTTAAAGCCTGTTCACAATGGTGGCTACAGCTGCAGCGTGTGGCTGCAGCGTGTGGCGATTGGGTGTTTCACAATGCGTCGCCACACGCTGCAGCCAAACCCACACGCTGCAGCCACACGCCACACTCTGTTCACAATGATGGCCACACTCTTCAGCCACACGCCACACTCTGCAACTACACGCCACATGCTGCAGCCACACTCTGTTCACAATGGGAAAAATTTGTCGCTACAGCCACACGCTGCAGCCACAGCCACACTTTCAAAAAATTTTGAAAATAGTGTGGCGTTTTTTGAAAATTCACTTTGTGTTTATGTTTGTGATTTCATTTTATTTTTATGGTTGCTTTCGAGTAGAAATGTTGTTGTTTTTGTTTCCTTGTTAAATATTGTTGCTTATATTTCCTTGCTTGAATTTCTTGTTTTTTAGAATCAAATTGTGCGATATTTCAAAAGAAGAAGGCGCAGTGGAGTGCAAGGAAGAGTGATCTAGAATATTGTTGTGTTGTGTTGTTGTTGACTCAATAGTACTGAATAGTGACTGAATAGTTGGGCTGAATAGTAATAAAGATGATGTTTTGGATTAAGATAATGGCACCTTCAATTTTTCCCATTGTGAACAGAGTGTGGCTGCAGCGTGTGGCGTGTGGCTGCAGATTGTGGCCATCATTGTGAACAGAGTGTGGCGTGTAGCTGCAGCGTGTGGCGTGTGGCTGCAGAGTGTGGCGTGTGGCGACACATTGTGACACCCATGCAGCTGCAGCGCCACGCCACACGCTGAAGCCACACGCTGCAGTCACCATTGTGAACAGGCCTTAGAGTTTGAGTTCGAGTTTAGAGCTAGGATCAGAGGTGTTCACGTAACCAAAATCCCAACTCTAACTCTAACTCTCACAACGTGAACAAGCCATTACGATATTTGCGACCAGACTGTCATAAAAGAATCGATAAATATTTCGAAAATGGGGTTAAAAAAGTGTCGGACCCTAGGGTGGGAACGAACTTGAGTGGGACCGTTAAATCGAGGTTTGACTGTAACATGTCACCACGTGGATCCACATGCTCACCATTTTGGGCAACGCTTACTCACTGCGTCACCGAGGACACTTTTTCAAACCTAAATAGCTTCCGACCTTCAAGCAAACTTTCTTGACACAAATACCAACAAAAGTAAATAAGTAAGTAACTTAAATCAACATCCTAACCCTTAAAATAATAATAATACTAAAAAAAAAGAGAATAAAAACAACAGAAACTAGAAAAAGAAGATTTATGGAAGCAAGAGGCACTTCTCTTCACATGGATTTTGGGTCATTCAAGTGGTCATCATCATAAGCGTGGTCATTATTCTAGAGGATTACCAGCTCCAATATCTTCCTAAAAATTCATATTCCAGAAAAGAATGAACGCTTTCCTAAGTAGCAGGAGGCCATTGACGTTAATATATATTTCTTCTTCTTCTTTAGCCTTAAATCCCCTCTTCTAACACTAAATTTGCTGCTCAACCACTCCAACTATGACAATGAGCTGGAACTTTGAGTGAGGATGATGGATCAACGCGTAATCGCCTGTAAAAGAGACATTTTCTTATTCTAATATGGGTGTAAGCTTTTTTACTAAAGCAGAGATTTGGTGTAGGATGTTTTGTAGATGATTTTGAGCCGTTGCAATCCGGTTAACCATAGGTATAGGCAATTATTGTTGCTATTACAAAATGCTGCTGTTGAAGCATTTTTCGCTTTGACAGTACGATTTTGGAGCTTTTTATATCGCGAAATGTTTTTTGTTTTCAAACAAGATTTTTGATTCAGTTTTTGCTTTCAGTCTTTGTTGCAATATTATGTGGTTTTCGTTATATCAATTTTTTTCATTGTCGAATTTTCAGGCTCTTTAATCCATCTTATTTATTTTTAATTTTTTCAGCTTGGTCACTATTGAGTGACGGCGACTGGAAACTTATCGTAACCTTGTGGTCAATGGCGAAGTTCTTTAGAGTTTTAATGATAATATCCTGTCGACGTTCGGATTAACGACACCCCTGACCCCAGGCTTTATTGGTCAGCAAAAAATTAACCTAACAATAATGACATTCAGATCAAGGTGGCCAAATTGCTTTGTAAAAAGTAAGTGGTTATTATTTTTTTTGACCCAGATTCCAAAACCTCAGTTTCATTTACTAAAACCAAAAAATATATAAAACAGATTTTGCAAACAAGTTTCAACATTTCAGTCTTTTTAATCCCAATCATGTGATAAACATCTTTTGAAATAAAAGTAAATTCGGTAGAGAAATTCAATAAAGTTTGCCAAAATAAAGCACACAGTGGTTGTTTTTCTGTCTTTCTCGTCAATAAACCTTTTTCTCCACTTCACTTTGACAAAGGTAGAGAAGGGCGTAACAAAGGCTTCTGTTCAACATTATTCTTTTTTTTTGTGATAGTTTTAAGAAGGAGAAGTAGTGGGTTGATGAGAACGTGAAGTTTTTCGCCCACCACCCGAAGTTTATGTCAAGAAGGAGAATAGGGTGACAAAGAAAAGGTTAATTAGTTCGCTTTAAATCAAGTAGACCCTCCTTCTCTTTCCAGCGGCCGATATAAAACAGGTGGAGTCCACTCGCATTAATGTAGTCTTGCCTGATGATTTTGTTGATGTTTGGTAACTTTTTTAATGAGTTCAAAAGAATGGTAAATCAATGTTTTTTTCTTTGTTTTTGTAATTATGAAAATTGTTTGTTAATTATTTTAAAAAGAAACAAATTTTTATCATAAAAGATGGGCTAACCGAAATTAAAAGGTTATTTGACCCTAGTAGCAAATCCCCCTCCCATAAATTTTTGATTTCAAAACTTTAGTAAAGAGTGCCCAAATCTATGTCCCAGACCCCGGAAAATGTGCGTAAGACTTTATAAGTCAGATTCCGTTACTTAAAAGTGTAGTTACAGCGATTTTGAGAAGGTCCGATTTATGGGAGGGGGTGGTATTCGCTACTAGCGCTGGTTATCTTAAAATGTTTATTTTAATTAATGTTTTTTAGTTGATGCATAAGTTTGGCTGAATTAGCTAAAATTTCTTTTGTGATAAAAAAAACCACGTCTTTAAACCAATCTAATTTATTGCTGAATGTTATTGGCCGAAGCTTAAAGCTCAACTAATTTTTCTTTATTATGTTAAAATAAAATAAAAAAATACTATTCTTTAGCATATCTTACTTGCAAAAATGGGCAAACCATGACCTTTTATTTCGAAATGACATTTTTTTTCAAGTAAATAAGTCTTTGCAAAGCTTTCATTTACCACAAAGGTTGAAAATATAGTTCGGCTGTCTAAATCTAGATGAGTTTTTGATCTATGTTTTTGTTTGTTAGAATTTTGTATATAGACGTTGTGGATACATTGAAGATTGGATTCAGTTTAAATTACCGACTTGTATTTCACATTGTTATGATTCAATTTCCGGGGCGGGATAGCCAACCGCACATTTGGACAGACTCAGATGTGTTTCACGAACTTTTTTATAGTTTGAAAAAACGTTTGAACCCGTCCTAACGCTTGCCAATCGGCGCCCAAGACTTCACCTTAGTCTTAAGCACATAAATTTCAACCCAAAAACACCACAATAGTTCCAAAAAGGTGCTACATAAATTCTAGATAGGGATACCACCAATAACCATTGTTTGGTGAGGCTAAAAATAGGTTTTTTTTATA
Organism: Ditylenchus dipsaci; assembly: GCA_004194705.1. Classification (NCBI taxonomy): domain Eukaryota; kingdom Metazoa; phylum Nematoda; class Chromadorea; order Rhabditida; family Anguinidae; genus Ditylenchus; species Ditylenchus dipsaci. Next base: position 53,048 of record SADC01001350.1, read on the forward strand.
TCCAATCCCACTACTTAGGTAAAATTCAGTAATTTAGTGTATTCAATCGGTGTTTTTTATTTTGACAGTCTTTTTTAATTTTAGTCATTTTTAAAAATTCTAAGAATGTTTATAAATGCAGATTTATCCCTTTTTATGATTATGATATAAATTTTGTAGAAATTTGCTATAAAAAATTTGGTACTTGATCACTTTGTTTGTAGCTTATTAAGGTATAATACAATTCATTATAAACTTCAGGTATTTTACACACCAAAATGAACCGACTTTGCTGCTGTTTATTTCTAGCAGCTTTATTTGCCTTGACAGTCGCCAAAAAAGAAAAGGAAACACCTGGTATTTTGAATTGTTTCGCACACACCATTTCTAGTTGAAATCATTCGCAAAACTTAGGTCCAAAGCTTATGATGAGACGACCAGATGGAGTGAATGCAAGCCCAAAACCAGTCTATTTACGACTTCCAAGTAGAGACTTTGGAGGCGAGTTCACTGATCTGTCTCAATACAAAGGACAAGTATTGCTAGTCATCAATGTGGCCACCTTTGTGGTAAGTGTTAAGGTTTCAAATTCTTTATCATTTTATAGATTTGTGATTGATAAAGTTATTTGACTGGTTCGTAAAAAATAGAGAAAATTGTTTTTTAGCCTACACCCAGCAATACACCGACTTTAACCCACTGATCGAAAAGAACCGAGAAAATGGAAAAGAGTTCACCATTCTCGGATTCCCTTGCAACAATTCTACTTGCAAGAACCAGCTGAGAACCATGAACTTTGAACGGTAACAACTTGTTTTCTTCAAGCTTTTTATTGTTCAAATTTTTGATTTCAGGTATTGTACATGTTCGACCAGGCAACGGATGGTAAGTTGTGGCTATTTGTTTGCCGCTTTATTCCAATCCAAACTTCAAATTTTTAAAGAAAAAGTATTTTAAACAAAAAAACTTTATTTTTTTCAAGACGAAAAAATTGTCTTTAGCAATTTTGTTATCTATTTTTTAACAATGTTTTCAGAACAATTTAAACCAACTTATTCAAAACAATTTTTATTTAACAATTTATTCAATTTGTATATATAATTATAGAACGATAATTCTTTTAGGCACCTCACCGCAACTTGCACATCTACGGTAAACTTGAGGTCAACGGCCAAAACCACCACCCTATGTACGAGTTCTTGAAGGTAATTACATCTGACTGCTGACTATGCCCTAAGAAAATATGATATAAATCCACTTGCAGGACAGTTGCCCTCAAACTGTAGTGCAAATCGGAAAAGGTGAGGAGTTGATGTACAACCCTATCCGAACCAACGACATTACGTGGAACTTTGAGGTTGTATTTGCTTCGTTAACTTTTTTCACTCATTTTACACATATTGTTACAGAAATTTTGGTAGACAAGAAAGGACGACCACGTTCCGCTTCCATGTAATTTTTAGTTGGTTATTTCATTAAAATTATAATTAAACTATTTTAGCCAACTGCCTGGAGCCACGGTGAAGTTGTCCAGCCTTACATCGAGAAGCTGTTGAATGAGTAAATAATCAAACTAGAAGTATAAATAAGTTTTTCTTTGAACTACTCTGTCGATTTAAATTCTTGTTTGTGAATCTTTATATATTTTTGTTAACGTTTTTACTTTCAAATGTTTAAAACTTCTTTTTGTCAATCATAATAACTAATTTAATAGCATCTAAAACATTCGTATTTTTGTGTTAGATTAGATCTCTTATCTTACCAATATATATGTTACCACAACCGCTGAACTGAAAGAATATCTGAACTGTGATTCCAAGTGTCTTACATTTTTTTATCATAATTTTTTACATTGGCTCTATTTATTTGTTGTATATTTTAATTTTCATAACAGCTCATTTATTGGGTATCAATTAATAAAGATAAAATTTAATAATTTATCAAATCAATAGTGTCGTTCACAAATGTTTCGGATGCTGAAAACATTCATTTAAATTTTGTGAACATTTTGATTTTGATCCTTCGTCAAAAACTAAAATAAAATTTGAAAAAAGTCTTTCAGGAAATTATGAATCTACATGTATAATTTAAAAAAAAAACCCAATTCTGAACGCGAGAATATAAAAAATTACAATTGGACCGAGTATGCCGAGTATGCTTTATTGATTGGCCATATGCAATTATTCAAAAAAAAGCGACAAAGATTTCAGTTTATTCCGAGATTTTTCGGTGAAAACCAGAAATCGAAAAGCGGGAGCGGTGGCACTCATGGTAACAAAAAATGTTTCATAAAGTACTCAAAAATAAAAATTTTTTTTGATAAACTTATTCATATTTAGGGGTTACATGACACTTCTTTCCCGGACATTTCTTTCCGGACTTTTCTTTCCCGACACTTCTGTCCCATTTCCAAATTTTCTTATAATTTGTACATTATCCGAAATTTAATTTTGAGAGCTGCAACGTCTAAGGAATATGAACCCACAATTTTTCATTGCGTGTGCAACAACGTTGTAATAACAACCAGGAAAGCGCCAGCCGCATTCGCGTCATGTCTACACACCGAAGTCTCGTCCGAAAGTCTCTTTAAAGCTTATTGACTATCACAGCTTAGTAAACACTACCTAGTTATTACTACATAAGTACCACTGCTTGAGTACAACCGCCTGGGTATCCTCGCTTAAATACCCCTACTAGGTATCCCCCACTTGGGTACCATCGACCTGGAAGGTATCCAGATTGGGTTAAATGAACCAAAACTCCGATTTCACGCACCGAAATCCCAATATTCCGGGTAGGTACTACCTGGTCAGTTAGACACCAAAAACCAATTGTCGACCACTTGGAGCAAAATTTTTTTTTTTCATTTTCGGGTTCAAAACCCATTTTCTGAACTGATTCGGTCATGCTGAAGATGGTTTGACAGTGGTAAAATCACGTTTCATCGACAAATTTTTGAGTTATCGCTAACGATTGATTTGATAAATCAATCGTTAGCAATAACTCAAAAAATACCCTACAAAACGGCATTTCACCACCGTCAAACCATCTTCAGCATGCCCGAATTAGTCCAGAAAAATAGGTTTTGGAGCGTAAAAAGTGAAAAAAAATTGCTTCAGGTGAGCGACCACTTGGTTTGGTTGGTGGTGGATCATCCAGTAGAACTGAGGTTTAATTATATAATAAAAATATTTAAGTTATAGGAGTCTTTTACATGACAAACAAACTTATAAGGAAATTTGGAAATGGGACAGAAGTGTCGGGACAGAAGTGTCGGAAAGAAAGTCCGGAAAGAAGTGACTGGTTCCCTATTTAGGGCATTGGGCAAAAATTATTTGATCCTTGCCCATTTATATTATTATTGCACTTTTAGGTCGGTTAAATGGCACTTTAAAGGTTGAAGCAGCAGGGTGAAATGGTTTAGATCTTGAAGCTATGACAAAGAGGGAGAGGATGATTCTGCAGCACCTCTTACAGCTGCAGCTGCTGCCAAAAGAGAATATCTGCGTTTAACCTGAAGATGAGCTAGATGGAGATAAGACAGAAGGATCATAAGTAGGAAAATCAGTTGCCACGTGTTTTGAGATCGGCTAAAATAGTATAAAGCTGAAAAGAGTTTTTCAAAAAAATGTAAAATCTTTCACTTTATAAGTTTTGAAGCTTGTCTGAATGACTGAAATTGCTGGGAAATGTATCATTTCGTGGGTAAATTTGCTTCTAAAAAGTCAGTTGGTTAGTTTAAATCATGGTTCGCAAAAACAGCAAATTTGCTGAAATGCAGCAAAAATAATTGGCGTTGTGTGTTTATTGAAAAACAGCAAAATTGCAGCAAAAATGCAGCAAAATTTTGCTGCATTTCAGCAAAATTTTGCTGCATTTCTTCGTCTCCCATATATCACGCGTTTTGCATTTTTTTCAACTATATTTTTTTGCTTTTTTTCTATCTGCAGTCAAGTAATGCATGAACCACCCGCATAACAGCAACAGCTAGGCTACATGCAGCCCGTAAAAGTCACTCTTCAAGGGGAGGGAGGGATTTTCATATAAGCATCGTCTAGGTCACAGGTTCAAATCCCCTGGATGCATTTCCTATCTTTCACTCGATTTTTCATATTTTAATTTTCAAGTTTGGTATGCTCATTCTCGTGTCTATCCGACAAGACTATCAGCGCATGGTTAAATAACTATGTTAAATAAACTATATAAATAACTATGACAGCTGAGTTGAAGGCTGAAGCCTACCTGAATTAGCTACCTCATTTTGGGTTTTTCCTTGATTGATATGTTCTGTATTTTCTTTATAATATACACATTTTTTATACCAATGTGTAGCCATGATTCTAGGCTATGGCTCACATCTAAGCTATAATAAAGTTGAAAATTGAAATTTAGTTAGAACTAAAATTAAAAAATCCAATGTTAGGCCATCTTATTCGTCGAACATACTCTCTTTAACCATTGATGCGCATCGGTACCAATTTGGTACCGAAAATTGCCTTGGTCCCCCTTTGGATTTTTTCAAATAAAAAAATTAAAAATTTTTGAATTTCGAATGTTGAATTATTTATTTGCTTTTTCTTTCCGCAGTTATTTTTGTTCGAATCTGAGGACTCATGTTTGGCGTGCAAACTTTTTTGTGCTTGTTATCTACGCGTCATTGCAATTTTAGATTATGAACATGATGGAAGACGATCAGATGGTAGATAAGGTGTTGTTTTTTTTCAAACTTTTCAAAAAAATCTTGCTTGAAAACACTGTTCTGAGCTTATTTTCATCTGTTTTTCAAAATGTTTAGTTTTGGTGACCATATTTTTGCGAGCTCATAAAAATATGCTGAATTAGTTGCTAATTGAAATTTGAGATATTCTATCCTGAGGTTGAAGTAAAACAAAACTTTGTATTTTTCAGAATCATTTGTTGGTGTGAAAGGGCACTTGCAGGTCACAATTATCGACTAAACATATGTAGAAGATTTTTTATCTGAAGCTGCCAGAAATAAACTGCAAAATAAAGGTACCGTTAGTTGAAAATCATATTTGAAAATTGAAGTTTGGTTTCACCTGAATTCGAAAAAATGAGTAATTTTTGGTACTGAAAACTTTCTGACTTTGTGGATACTTTTGCATTTTTCTCAAAAAGAGTGAATATATGTGAAATTTTTCAATGGTATTTTGTGAAACATAAGTTAAGCTACAAAAAATGGTGTGACGTTAACGGCGTCCCAGTAATAAGATCGAGTAGGACCTAAAACAGTAAAAAATAAATATTTTTGGAAAATTCGGCCAAAAATGGTTAATCTTGTTCAAACCTTCAAACCTTCATAGTAATTGAATGTGAGAACATTTATACTTCGTCCCCCGTGCAACTCTGATATTAAAAAAAGCAACAAAAGAAGAAGATAAAGACAGATCAGAAGGATGACAGCGAGGACGAAGAAGGGATTCAGAACTTTTTCAGCCACCTCTTGAGCCTAAAAGCTTCTAGGATTACCTTAGTTTGGTCTATCAAACGAAAAAATGCTGTGGGTCGCCAATCTAAATAGCAAAAATCTAAAAAAGATTATAAGTTTACCATCACTCACGATCAGTACTCATGTGGCCCGATCCTCCTAGTTGAGTAATTGGTGACCCAGTGAGGGTACCAAGGTGGTGTTACTAAGGTGAGGGATACCAATATGGGGAGTACCTAGGAGGGAATACCCATGAGGTAGTACTCAAGTGTGGTACCCAGATAAGGAGTACACAGGATGGAGCTCCGCAGAAAAGAGTACCGAGGTGGAGTAGTACAGAGTAGTCCAAAAAGATTCGGAAAATATTGAAAATTTCGCGTAGGTAGCTTCTTGCACCATTGATTTACCCAGAAAAATCGGTGACAGAATTTAAGCTACGTGTGAGCTCTTCTATACGAAACACAAAATATATTCAATTTGAAACAATATGAATGAGTTGCAGACAAATAAAATTCTAACTTAAACTTTTTATGATTTTCCGAATTTTTTCAGACCATCCTGTACACGGAAGAGGTACCCAGGTGGGCATCGCAGGTTTGTGTACCCAGCAGTCCCTCTGTCGGATAAACACGAGAATGAGCATACCAAACTTGAAAATTAAAATATGAAAATCGAGTGAAATATAGGAAATGCATCCAGGGGATTTGAACCTGTGACCTAGACGATGCTTATATGAAAATCCCTCCCTCCCCTTGAAGATGACCTTTACGGCTGCATGTAGCCTAGGTGTTGCTGTTATACGGGTGGTTCATGCATTACTTGACTGCAGATAGAAAAAAAGCAAAAATATAGTTGAAAAAAATGCAAAACGCGTGATATATGGGAGACAAAGAAATGCAGCAAAATTTTGCTGAAATGCAGCAAATTTTGCTGCATTTTTGCTGTTTTCAATAAACACACAACGCCAATTATTTTTGCTGCATTTCAGCAAATTTGCTGTTTTTGCGAACCATGTTTAAATATAAAAAGCGATTTCACCTTGAAATTAAAGCCTCCTTTTTTAGGCTTAAAAGCGCGTTTACGTGTAAAAGCACCATTGTCTGCATTCTAAATGCAAAATTCAAATTATTATTTTTTATCAAGCTATATGATCAATTTTACCACTGCACGCTTTTCATCTACACCGTTAGCACTACTAGCCAAATAAGTATTCTCAAAGTTAAAGAAGGAAACAGTTCGGCTTTTTCAATCAAAGCATTTTCAGCCGCCTGCATTTGGGCTAATTGCACACTACTACCAGTGCCTTCAGCTAATCGTTTGTTTCTTAAAAACAAATAAATGTGAAGATAAATTTAAGAGTGCGTTTAAAAATACCTGAAGTATACCACTACTCTTACACACGAGTATTGTGGTCTTCTAAAAAGTCGAAAAATTACAATATTTTATTCAGCAATCAAGCATCCTGCTGTTTCCCGAAAACAACTATTTTTGACGAAAAATTTTCATGCGATATTTATCACTTTAATACAGGCTTTCCAACTCAAATTTTCAAAACCAGACAAATTTCAGAAAAATCAGATTTCGGGACTAAAATAAGATTTTTAAGAACTTCTGCCCCGTAGCAACAACGAAAAAAAATCCGCGGATTTTTCGTTGTTGCTACGGGGCTGGTGTCTAAAATCAAGCTTTTTGATTAATCAATCCAAATGACAGCCTTAATATAGAAAAAATAGTAGATTAGAGTAATAATTATACGATTTAACGTTTTACATCCAAAATATTCTCTTTTGCCAAAAAAATTGACACACATTTAGACAATGGCCGATCGTTGTTTAAACACCGAGTTAAACATGGCGCTAGAAACTTGACACGCCCTAGTGTAGAATCAGTGGTCCCAAACAGCTTGGTCCCCCTGTTGCTTTTTCGCGAAAACAGCTTGGTTCCCCCTGTTCATTACCTTGAAAGGACAGGGGACCAAGCTGTTTTTTGCGCGAAAAACAGCAAGGGCCAAGGCATATTGGGAGCAACCTATTCTACACTAGTGCCGAGTTAAACTTATCGACTTACCAGCACGACAGTCTTGTACTCGGGAATGTCTAAAACGATTTTATTGTATATTTTACTCTAAACTCTAATGATTCGAACCTGGATCTCCAGAAGAAGATTGTCTGAGGGTCAAGCAGCACTGTTGAAGCTGGGACTTAGGATCATTCCAACGCTGGGTCAGAATGAAATACTAGAACAAACAAATTGGTCAAAATAAAGAACAAACTGATTCTTTCACCTTGAGCCTGGAAAGAAGCAAACACGGCAAAAAGATGTGCAGTAGTCCAAGCCTCTGTCCACATATAAAGCACCCAGAAAAGCTGAAAAAAATATTTCGCAGTTTATTTTACATTACAAAACCACTACCTTCAACTAAATCAGCCTTGTCCTTGAGCCTCAGCTGAGTCAGCGCATGTCTTTGCTCGACTTCTCTAACACTTTGGAATGACTAGGTACCTAAAGTGCTCCATAAAAAGACTGAAATTTCTTTTTATCAATTACTTTTGCATGGCTAGATCGTCACAAATAACTGACTGAGTTTTGTTACTGACCTAAAGAAAATAGATCATAAAAAACACTGAGAAATAATAAAAATCTTACTAAACAAGTCCTGAGAAGTGACAAATGTCCTTCTTGATGGTCAGGAAAGTGTTTGTATAAGTATTCTGTGGTTATAAGCTGCAAAACTGTGTCTCCCAGAAACTCTAGTCTCTGATTGTGACCTCTTTAAAATTTTGATATGAAAAAATGCAAATTTTGAATGGCACTTACAAGGTAAGATAATTGAACCTAAATAAAAATATTAGTAAAAACGGCTTAAAAAAGAGGGGCGGGGTGCACATCCAATAGCCAATATTTTGAACTCTCAGTTCCATTCCGAATTGGTGCACTCCCTTTTATCTTTTTTTTATTTACAAGTTTGGAGTCAAAATGATCCTCACACTCTTGGTTATCCGACAAAATTATCAGAGCTCGATTTCTCATTATCTGGAGCTAATTTACAGGCTAAGACCTGCTAAATTCAGGATAATTGATAGTTTTGAGGGCTCGTCTTTGACTGGTTTGATTTTTCTTCTTTTTTTCTACAAGTCACAGGTTTTTTTATACCAAAATGAAGCCGATATTCTAGGCTTTCATTTTAGCTATCTTACAGAATAAAAGTAATATAATATGTAGTTAGAGCTAAAATTTAAGAAACATTCAACGATGTCCAAATCCATGCCCTGCTACCAGTCCTGGGGACTGTTCCGGAACTTTTCGATATTATTTGGAACGGACATTTTTTGCAGTTTTAATTTACGTTATCCTTCAGCCATGAACATGGAATTCAGTGAACTTAATAAAATATAGAATAAAAAATAGGTTATGCAGCCACTGGGAATCGAACCTGACAGTTCAAAATGTTTGCCTTTGGTAGTGCAACTTCTCCCCTTTTAAAAATTACAGATTGTAAAAGTAAACTAACCCAATATTCCTTCTTGTAAAAGCCTTAGCTAATAGTCGAATGTGCTTGAAACGGATTCCTATATTCTCCTCAAATTTGGAAAGTAGCTCAAGACTTGGAACACTGTAAACACGAGCAATTTGATCAAAAATATATAAAAATGTGTCTAAAAATTATCTTAATCATGTGTCTGTCTCCAAAGGGATTATCTTTCTAAAATACCTTTTATACCAATGAAATTATGAAGTGTACCTTAAGTGGATGTTCAAGCAGCTCAGACCACACTTTCATCAATGTAGGGTCCTCTCCATAAAGTGCGTTCGAAAATATCCTAATAAAGTTGATATTTTAAACACCGCACGTTGTTATTTTACCTATCGCACACATTTATGTCACTGTCCAACATAATAGCTGCCATTAAGGCTGAAAAAATTTAAAAAATTATCCAATACACCCGAAATGAATACAACCCTCGAAAGCGTTCGCCATGGCATGCCTCAGATCAGATTCTTAATTCATGAAATTATTATATACTGCAGGGACTATGCAAATTGTATCACCGTGACAGAGATCAGGTCCATGAGCGTAAAGCATAAATTCATGCAAATGTATTTTCTTAAAAAAATTATTAAGAAAAGCCAACAAATGATCTACAAACCTTGGCTAGAGATGCTAAGTGTTTGTTTTGAACCAGAGAGGAGCGATCTAAAAAGTATTTTTAGATCACAACTGAATTCTTTTCTACAAGATTACAAGTTGCAAGTCCTCCTTCTTCCAATTCAGGAAACTAGAAAAATTGTCATGTAGAATGTCCGAAAATTCGCCAATAATTTAGATTTACCATATAAAACAGATGCACCGTTGTGATAAATTCCACAACAGCGTCTCCAAAAAACTTAAAATTGTCTCATCAGTCAGTTTATTTAGGTCAAAGGCTGTACCCCGAAATTTAAGCGCATTTTGCTAAGTGGTCGATTTGCTAAGCGGTCGTTTTGCCAAGAATTTTTTTTGCTAAGCGACAAATTGCTAAGAATTTTTTTGTTAAAGCGCCCATTTGCTAAGAATTTTTTGTTAAGCGCCCATTTGCTAAGAATTTTTTTGCTAAGGCATTCTTTCTTAAATCCCGATTTGTTAAAACTTTTCTGCCTTTTTGTACTTTTCCTTTTCTCAATATTCTGGTAGATTAGAGGTTTTTCCGGCGTACATTTTTACGCCGATTTTTTAATAAAAATAAACCAATTTTCTAACTTAAAATTGTGTGGGGAGATGGGTTTGTTAAGTCCAAAATTGCGATTTTACACACCTTAACTTCAATACCTGGTGTAGGTACCACCTGGCCAGGTGGATGTCCACCTGGATGGCCTAAAAGTGAAAAGTTCACTTAAATAAGAAAGCTATTTTTCTAACTTAAAGTTTGTGAGGAATTGGGCTTGTTAATGCTGAAAGTGCGATTTTACCCAGCCAACCCAAACCTGGGGTCGGTACCACCTGGACAGGTTGATATCCATGTAACTCCAGAGTAGGGGTGTATTCACCCAAAAGGACTAAAAAGTCAAACGTTAGTCTTTTTACATTAAAAATATAGTAAAAAAAAGGTATGCACCCAGGTGGATTCGAACCAGCAACCTTTACATCACCCTTTGAAATCGCTCAGAACTCTATCCAGAGTGACCAAACAAGTGGTCGACCACTTGGAGTAAAATTTTTTTACGTTTTCATGTTCCGAAACCTGTTTTCTGGACTAATTCATTCATGCTGAAGATGGTTTGATAGTGGTAAAATGCCGTTTTGTAAGGTATTTTTTGAGTTTTGGCAAGATCGAGTTTTGGTAAAATCAATCGTTGTCAAATGCTCAAAAATACCATACAAAACCCTATTTTACCACTAACAAACCTCTTCAGCATGCTCGAATTAGTCAGAAACAGGTTTTGAACATGAAAATCCCTCTGAGTGCGATCAGACCCGAGTATAGGACCCCGATTCAAATTTATCCGTTTTCAGAACACAACTTTGGATTGAATCGTTTGTGTTTAAGGGCTGTACCCCGAAATCAAACTGATAATACCGTATTTCCTCTAATAGCGCCCAGCTCTAATAAGGGCCCCCCTTGACTTTGAGGTTCTCGATCTCAGTGTAGAAGCAACATTTTGCAAAGCTGTTTGACACGCTTTCTTAACTCCCACGAGCTCTACGATCCCACTTTTTAGATTTCGGTTGAGCACCCGAAAATTTCGAAATCGAATTCCAAATTTCCGATTTTTGGGTTTGAAAAAAAAGCGCCCCGGGCGCTTATTAGAGGAAATACGGTATGTAGCTTAACAAACAAGATCTTTATCAAAATAACTACTTAGCAAAAAAATTCTTAGCAAAACGACCAATTAGCAATTGGCGCTTAAATTTTCAATTCTTAGCAAAAACGCGCTTAAATTTTTTTTCTTAGCAAAGCGACGCTTAGCAAATCGACCACTTAGCAAATCGCCGCTTAAATTTCGGGGTACAGCCGGTCAAAGTAAAACATATTTTACTTCCAGTCTTTCGTTGTGTTTGACTGTGGACTGTTCGGTCTTTTTGGAGCCTTGTTTGGACATAATTCCATCAAAGCACTAATTCCTAGAATTTTACATAAAATTAAGATTCTAAAAATTGTTTTACAGTCGACTCTCGATTTGAGGACACCACAAAAAGTTCGTTCCCACCTAGTGTCTGACACTGTTTAGCTCGATTTTTGAAATTTTTTACCAGTTTTGTTTTGACAGTCTGGTTGCAAATATCGCAAGGATTCCGATTTTGCCGATTGTTTTTTCAAAACCCTGTCCTTAAATCGAGGTCTTGCTTTTTTAATGATGAAAGTACATGATTTTTAAAAAAACAATCGGCAAAATCGGAATCCTTGCGATATTTGCAACAGACTGTCAAACAAAACTGGTAAAAAATTTCAAAAATCGGCCTGAAAAAGTGCCGGACACTAGGTGGGAACGAACTTATTGTGGTGTCCGAGAGTCGACTGTAATACAATTTCAAATTTTTAGTCAAATAGCCTACCTCGTTTTCTCGTGGAGCCTGATTTACCTTCTACTCCATTTTGCAGCCCTCTACATTTAGCTATCCTTATCCCGCAGTTGTTTAGTGTTTTTTCGCGTGATCAGGATTAGTACCATAGTTGGCTCTGTAGAGGATGGGTAAATGCTAGTTCTAGAAGTGCTCTGTTCTGAAATATCTTGCGTAAACGAAACAAAATAAAAAGCAAGCGACCTTAAACTTATAGTGATATGTTCTTTTTCAAAACTATCTAGTGAGCAATGAAATCGGACATGAAAACAGGCTAATATTAGTAGCATTGCATGGTGAATTACCTCAAATAAATATATAGTTACAATATTCTTCAGGGCCAAAATGTAATAATCATTACATCAGGATAAAGACCCGTCTCATAATAGCTCTTGAGTTCAAAGAGACTGTGATATCTCGTTTTACTTTGCTTAATTAGTACATTACAGTCCGTTTTCTAAGCTCTCCACTCTGATTATCCAGCACCCAAAAAGTACAATCTCTTGCTGGTCCAAATATTGTCTTATCTTATTTTTTAACTGTTATGGTAATATAGTTGGTAAGTCTTGAATTGGTAAAGCAGGCAATTCGCTTGTACGGTCATGTTTTGCGGGCTCATCCAACAGATGGGACTGTAGACATGAGCCTGAGATATGAATGAGTTCGTCCTAACATACGCTGGCCTACCTCTGCCTAGCCCTAAAGCTTAAAAATAACAATAAAAAAACAACAAGGGTGCCAAGGCAAAAAACCCCCTATGTAGGATAGCGCCAGCTTTGCTTATAGGATTAGCAAAATCGAAATCTCTTCCCTCTTAGCAAGATTCAAGTAAATAGCATTAAACCTTGAACTTTTGGGGTGCCGAATAATTGACTGCATTCAAAATTACCACTCTGCCTTTAGACGCTTCAGCTTTTCTTCTCCATCATTCAACTTCTTGCCTGTCTTCAGCGCTTAGTCGAGACTTTAAAAGTAAGAGATGGCGCATCTGACAAATCGTTTTAATGCTTTTTGATATCTTAAATTTAAATGTTTCCAGTTTTTTTATGATATCTAAAATTACTCTGGCTTTCCAACATATGTGTAAGCAGAGGCCTGATCCCGAAATGTGTTAATAGCGGGTAAAAGTCGCTGTTATTTGGACTTGATCAAAACTGTCAATTAGATCTGCTCGAATTGCCATAGTTTCTTAATGTGTAAACATTTTAAAAGAGTCTAATATAGTTTGGGTGGTATTTAATTTTGCCCCTAATTACTGAAAAATGCCCCTAATTCGAATTGTCCCCTAATTACTGAAAAATGCCCCTAATTTTTCTCTCTCGTCGTTTTTAGTCAAATTTCGCGGGAATTTAAATTTTTCAGTCAAAAAATAACTTGGATTGATCAGAATCCACTCCGGAATGGCCAGAAGCCCCTGAAGTGGTTTTTTGGGTTTACTAAAGGGGGTAAACTTTTTGCGAAAAATTCGATTGGCGGATCAGAATTCCGGTCCGATTAGCTTAATCACTCAGAATTCCAGGTTTGTGGTGGTTTTGAGCAGTTCCGGATGAAATTCTGAGCGATTGAGCCCACCGGACCGGAATTCTGATATGCTCAACCAAATTTTCGCAGAAAGTTTACCCGGTTTTCCGGAAGGTTTCCCTCCTTTAGTAAACTCCGAAAACCAACTTTCAGGGGTTCTGGCCATTCCGGAGTGGATTCTGACCAATCCAAGTTATTTTTGACTGAAAAATTTAAATTCCCGCGAAATTTTGACTAAAAACGATGAGAGAGAAAAATTAGGGGCATTTTTCAGCAAATTAGGGGCATTTTCAGCAATTAGGGGCATTTTTCAGTAATTAGGGCGCAATTCAAATTAGGGGCATTTTCCCGAAATTAGGGGCAGAATTAAATATTACCCATATAGTTTACACTTACTTTAGCAGGATTTAAAAATATCTGGCCCTTCTTAAGCTGAGTGTATTCCCGAAATAAAGCATAATTGAGGAAAAACTTGCAGCTTTACCGTCAGTCATGAACGGCGAAAAAGCATTTTGAAGTAGTAAAGAACGCTTGACATGGCAGGATCTCCTTCCACCATCTGCAAAAGTCGATCAATCAATTAGAATTTGATACTAAAAAACACAATATCTTACCGGAAAGAAGGCGAACAAATCTGGGCATACAATGATAATAAAGGCAAGATGTTGATCAGCATTTGAAAGATTTAGTTCCGATCCAGATCGTGCAGTCCATCACATTTTCAACAAGAAGCTGTGAAACAACTCTATCTCTGATGGTAAAGCTCTGAAAAAATGTTTTGGTCGTATTCTAGTTTTTATCAATAGAAATCAATAAAAAAAATGGCCCTAAATCGGCCCATTTTTCGCCTTGGTGTGCCCTGTTGATTTTTAGGCTCGAGGCTTAGCAAGGATAGGCCAGCGTATGTTAGAACGGACTCAAACATGTTTCTCTTACACCAAGGAACATGTTGGATCCGTCCTTACATACGCTGGCTACCCTTGTCTAACAAGCATGCAAGTTGTAAGCCTAAGCCTAAAAAAACACACGAAAAAATCAACAGGGTGACCAAGCAAAAATGGGCCCGATTTTTTAATAGCACCGAAATCTGTCTTTGACGGTTTTTTTTATCATTTTTCAACACTTCAAGTTGAAAAAACGTCATGGACATTTTCGATACTCAACTGAAATCCTGAACACTAAAGTGATTGAGCTTGTAGAAGTTAAGCTGAGAAAAATGTTTTCAAAGTTGAAGTTCCTCGTCTCAAAGTTGAGGCGAGTGACTACCACAAAAATATGGTATTTTTATTTTGTTGTTGAGTTAACTTACTTCTGGACTGTTTTCTCTAACAAATTTATGTTGAATTCTGAGCTCCACTGTTAATGGGTGTTTGTGGAAAGAGATCAGGAAGTGGTTGATGAAAGAACACAGAAAACCATCGAAAGAGTAGCACATCCGTCGACTGTAATAGTCGTGGTTTTCTGGCAAATTGGATGGGATCAGGGTCCACTTTAAGCACATAATGTGCAGACACTCGATGTTGCTAAAGAGTAAGAATACTCTAATGGTAATCTCTCGAAATATTTTTTAGTTACCTCGAGTTAAGATCACAAACAAGAAATGGTCTTTCTCCTGCAAACTTGTTGTGTCGAACACGTTCTGTCTGGCTGCCAAGAGCATTTGCAAATGGACTAAACAGACATGAGCTTTTTACAAAAGTGGTAGTGCATAACACTTTTTATATAATCCAGCTTAAATATATCAAATGTAAATAAAAATGATTTTTATTGAACGATGTGCCTTATTGGTTTTTTAAATCTGAAAAAAAGTTCTTGTTCGCAGCCGTAGACCAAAGTTTCATTCAAAAAATGCTGTAAGATTTAACAATTGATATGGAATTGGTAGAAGATTTAGCTGTAACTTATGCTAATTCTTAGATTTTTAAGCTACAGATAACTTACCCATCGTTGACTTGACCGGCTTCATTATAACTGATGTCAGGGTGACTACAGCTGGATGATTGCGTTTTCGCTCTATCTATATTTGAAAAGTTGTTACCGTATTCTCTCTAATAGACGGCCCTTTCCTGCGTTCAAAATCATGTTTGTGTCATTGTGTTTTGACCCACTTTTAAAAAACTTTTCTCAGGCAAATTATGAATTATGAATTATACCGTATTTCCTCTAACAACTCACCGGGGTGAGTTATTTTTTGGATCGCTGAAAATTGGAAAAATTTGAGGTCGATCTCGAGATTTTGGGTGAAATATTAAATTTAAAACTGGAATCGGTAGAGCTCGTTGGAATTAAGAAAACGCAATAAACAGCTTGCAAATATTTGTTCCGAGCTGAGATATAGACCCTCAAGTTGAGGGGGGTGAGTTATTAGAGCAGGGTGAGTTATTAGAGGTTATTGTTATTACCTTAATTTGTAGCCAGTGAGATGAGCTACAAATCGAGCGGAAACTTGCCTGTGAGCAACATTCAAAAAGCAGCTCGAAAAAACAATGCCGAAATCACGATTTGAATTAAGGGGATGGGTCTATTAGAAGAATACGGTATACTGTTTGAAAGATTACAAACCAACCTCTATCATAATTGATCGTCTTTTACTTTCTTTTGTCCGTGTGTTTTGAGGTTGAGGCGCGTTTTGTCTCTGTAGGAAAAGTTTAACAAGTAATTTTTTAAAGAACGTGAAATTTCATGAAATACTTTTACGATTTTCTGAGTGTGTGTCTCATACTAGAAGAGCTGTCACTTGCACTCGTGGAGTCTTCTTGGTGATTGTGGTCACCTTTAATTTTCATTAATAATAGTTTGAAAAAATGTCAACCCTGTTTTTACATGATGAACAGCATGAGATTGAACTTGTTGTAGGGGTTCAGTAACAGGTTTGCTCTTTCAATAACATTTACAACATTTTGTTCAAATTGTCTTGCAACTAAAATTAAACCGAAATAGTTTAGCCAATTGAACAATTTTTTAATTCGTACATAAAAACGTTTTTTAATTAATTAAATTCACCAATTTCAGGCTGCTGTACCAAGGAGACCACCAGTTGTCTTCTAAACAACGTTTTTTCAGTTAATAGATTTCTATCTACCGATTCTTTGCTCATATTATGAAGTTCACAAAGAGTTGATAAAATGAACGAAAAAAGCAAAACAGTCATTAAATCTGACAAAGCAAATGACTTGAAAAAGCTTTTTTGACACTCAAACAACTCAAAAATAGTAGTAGAATAGCAAATAAATTACTCGAAGATAATATTTTGTCGGTACTATTGATGAGACCAGAATTCAGACTGAATAACACATTTATGATCCAAAGACACACCTAGACAACTCACTCTGCCAACTTTAATTATCCTTGGGCTGTGACTCATCTTCTGGTTCTGAACCAGACAATCCATCACACCTTCAAAGTCAATCGCTTTGATTTTTTAGGTGACTGATTGTTAGTTGTATCAATCACTACAGCTAAATTGTCAAAAAAAAATAGATAAAAATTTATAGTAGCCGAAAATGTACATTTAGATGGTCTTTCTCAGCATCATCATCTTCGTCAGATGAAATCTTGTCCATTTGCACGCCGTCCATTTTCTGGCTAGAAAGAAAATTTGTGTTTTCTTATGGCTTGTTCACGTTGTTAGAGTTAGAGTTCGGGTTTTGGCTACGTGAACGTCGGTGATCCGAACTCTAACTCTAACTCGAACACCTTGGACAAGCCATTATAAAATAAAAATGTAGCGGAATGTAATTTCTCCAAACCACATTTTTAAAGCACCAAAAATTAAAATGATTCATAATCAGGGTTGCCATATGTCCTTTTGAAGATTTGTTCTTTTTTGGAATCCTAAATCTTTTTTATTTTTGAAGTCTTAGTCAAAATATTTTTTTTCGCTCAAAATGGCAATAAGCATTAGAGAAAATGCACTTTTTTCTTCAAAAATAATCAAAACGTCCTTTTTCGCCTAAATGTCCTATTTTAACTTTTTGAGATGCTGGCCTTGCTCATAATGGTTACACTTATGAAACTAAAGTATTTTAGTTTGTAGTAGCTCAATAAATTTGTATTTAATTTGCTGCCTTAAAAATTATCTTCATTATCTTAATGTATCTGTTAAGATAAGTTCACTGCCCTAGAAGACAATAAATAAAGCATAAGAAAATCATTAAAAATTATTTTCACTTAGTTTTGGGCCGCAAAAAATGCCAAGCACTCGAATTCCCGCTTCTTTTAGAACTAAAGTTGTTTTTAAAATTGGCGGGAATTTCATGCATCGAAACTACTTTTGAAGCTATTTTTTTATTAACTTATAGTCTATATCGAATATGCCAGCTTCAAATGTGCCTTTTCGACGACCTCGTGATCGATCTCGTAATAGAGATCAGACGCAACCTTCAACTTCAAAAGCAACGGTAATTCTGTTATTTTAATTAGATTGTCTACTGAATGATTTTATTGATTTTAAATTATAGCAATGATTTTTAGTCTAGAAGCAATAGGACTAGAACCGCGTAGACTCTAGCTCTAGTAATGAAGCACTATGGCAGACGAAACCACTGAGACTCAAAATACGGTATTTTGACTGAAATATTAGGTCTTGTCATAAGTTCGCACCGTTTTTAAGCAATATTTGAGGCATTGTCTTTTTACCACAAATTTTTCAACAACTTTTCAAAAATTTATCACGAATTTTGTAGCTGGGAATCTTGGCTGCAAATGAATGGTGAACTTTTGAAAAATTGATGAAAGTCTATGGTAAAAACACAATGCACAATATTGCTTTTGAAAAAAAACCGTGCGAACTTTTGACACGATTTAATATAGCCTTGAAGCTAGTAACATTTGAAACATTTTCCAGCTCACACAAATCGATCGCAGAGAGCTTACAAAAGATGCAGCTCAGTTATCATGGCTAGTGCTAGTGTCAAGGGCTTTGTTCGAGAAGCAGATTTAAAGAAGTTGTTGGAAACGCGCAACAAAGAAGCCCGAGACACAGATATTACTGCCACTAGTCAGAACTTAAAAGAAGTCTTTGGTTATGAGGTTTTATCCTGATTTGATTTTCGGGTTGAAATTTTTCAGTTTTTAGTTGCATTTTGAACCAAAGGCTGTCGATATTTGTTTGTTCTGATCTTACACTTCCAGCATCTGATGTGATCGACAAAATTGTTGGACAGAAGAGTGATGTAAATAATACTGTCAGCCAAAAAGTGAACACACAGACTTTATTTTTTGACACGAATTTTCATATAACTCTTTTTTAGGAAAAGTTAACTCAAATAAAGAAGGGTAAATATTTTTCATAATTTTTTTGTTTTGAACCAAAAGCTTTTTAGTGTTCTGATCTCAGCATTAATGTTCATTTTTATGGTTAAACGACATTTGCATGAAGTGATTGACAAAGAAAACGGAATAGGAATCAACATGTTGAAAGAATTCCTGGTTTGGATCATATTTTAAGCATTGCCTCAATAAAATGTGAAATTTAGAACCTGGTTGGAGTAGTTGAGATGACGTATTGTAAGTGTTTCAAAAGTTTTTGATATTCTTAGTCATGGTTTGTTGGGCATATAACCTCAAGCCGGTCCCCAACTATCCAATCTATTAAACAAGCTCAAAACTGAAAAAATCAAGGAAATTTTCTCTTTGAACAATTCCTGAATTTTTGAAAACAGTCAAAGCTGGATAAACGGACACCCCTCGGGACCGACGAAAACTGTCCGTTTTCCAGGAGCGACTGTATATAAATTAGATATATTTTTATTTTTATCAACTCAAAACACTTTGCATAATCATTACTATTTTATTTTCAACCTTATATTAAGTGCTGCGTGGTTTGGACCTAGTAGAACAGCTGAATTCTTATCACAAGGCTGGATCGAATGTCTTATAAAGCGTTAGTAGAAAAGAATTTATATTTTTTACTTATTTTTATTTTTAGAGATGCCAGCGGAGAAGAGGAAATATCTTACAATTGGGTCCAAGGGCTGAGACTGTCGTTGACAAGAAGGTTTTAGTTGCTCCTCATGTATATGATAAAGAAGTAATAACACTTTTTAGCAAATGCTGGAATCTTTTTGTCGTATATATGGATCTAAGGTGGAAGAATGGTCTCGACATGCTGCAATTTCAGGAATCAAGGTGTCCAAACACTTTAGTCATGTCATTGTTTGATAATAATGCCTAACTATGAAAAAAATATTAAAAAATCTATATATATATGTATATTAGTAAAATAAAATGAATTTTTATTGACTTGGACTGGTTGTACAGTTTTTGTTTCAAAAGAGAGTTTTATTTACTCTATTAAATTCTATATTCTGCAAAAAAAACATGTAACTTTTTTATACTTAAAATGTGAGTGTGAAACATGATTGTGTCAAACAAGAGATGGGAATGTGTCCTTAAAGTATTTTTATTTTCGCACATCGAAATAAAATTTACTCATGAAATTCAGACTCTTGTCAATGCTCACTATATAGCAGTCAGTTAAAATTACTTACCGTGTTTGAATGGTTTGGTAACACAAAAATATAATTATTTATTAGGTAATACTCAGTAAAGGTCACTGGCAATTTTTCGGACCATATAATTTTATATGAGGTCACCCTCTATATGACATCACCTCGGTAAGGCCACCTTACGACAAGTCCCCAATAGTGACTTTATATCGAGGTTCTACTGCAACACAAAATGAAAAATTTGAGACGCAAAATTAAAGAGATTGCATGTAAACTTTTCAGAAAATTTACTTTTCTTCCAACCCAGATAGCCCAGTTCAATTGTATAATGAAGAATGCAAATTTGATTGCTGTAAGAATTCCTGTTGAAAACTATATTCTCACAAACTATTATTCTAAAAAAGACTCTGTTTAGGATATGAATTTGAGACGTCAAGAAGGCGCCGAAAATTTTCTGAAACAATGGTTGAAGAGTCGGAGGAGTTAGAGCGAAGTGAAACATCTTATAGGGAAGGATTTGGCAACCAAATTGAACATCTAAAGCGCTCTGCTTTGGAGCATATTCGTTCTAGATCATCTGAAGAAGGTCGAGCTTCATATTAATTTTTTTATATAAAGAGTTAGTAAATTTTAGACCGAAGAGCTCTTTTGCAAAGTCTTCGTTGCAAACATGAACAAATTTCAAAAGGCAAAAGTTAGTGCTCTCTTAGCCAAAATATATTATCTTTTTAGAAACAGAGAGTGTTGAACAACTAACAAAATCAATTGAGAACCAGATTAAAAGGATTAAAGAAGATGTAGCCGAGGAAAACAAGATTCTAGAATTGCTTGAAGCTGCCAAAGAAAATTGAAACTTAATGTAAAGCTTTTGAGCATTAAACGGCTGCGATTTATTCTTTCTAAACAAGCGTATAATTTTGTACACAGAGATTAAAAACTGTTGAGACTGAGAGAGGATCCTTTTCACTGCAAAATTTTGCGTACTCTCTCTAGTAAATTCCAACTTTCAACAAAACGTCCCCCCCCTTTTTTAACTAAATTTATTAAAGACATTTTCTTTGACAATTTTAAGATTTTTCGGGGGTTGAAAATAGTCGTTGTGGGACGTTTATTGAAGAAAGTACGGTATGTCTAATAAATTTGGCTCTTACTTGTTATCTCAAAACAAGCAGAGAAACGGAAACAAAAGTAAATTCCAGAAACCCTCGTGTGACTTTTTTGGTAAAATTTGATCTCTAAGACTCATATTATTTTGCTTATATAAAGTGAATTTTATAGTCAGTATGTGACTTTAAGCCAAATTTGTTAAGATCTCGGGCCCATAGGCCAAAAACTTGGAATAGAAGGCTAGTAAAAATTGAAAAACCACAAGGGGAGGGTGCTTAATAACTAGATCACAGGTTCGAATACAGGGTGTGTCAGAATTACGCGCATTTTTTTCAAAATTTTTTTTATTAATGAAAAATGCATCTTTTTGATTAATTTCGACCGCTATGTTCTAATTTATGTTTTTCAGTCTCTCAAGTGTGCTTCGCAAGTGAAGTGGTCAAATCTGGACTTGGACACAATCAATAAAATCGTGGAGGATTTTCCAAGAGGAATCGATGCCTGTATTTTAAGTGATGGTTTATCATTATCTATGCTGTCTGTTGTTGTTGCATTTGCGTGCGGAATAAAAACTTTTGAGAGATTGTTAAAGTGGTTAGCTTTTTATGTCTGTGTTGTAAGATGAGCAAAATTTTGTCTTGAATACGGCTCGGGCAACGAGCTACCTCACCAAACTGTTTAAAAAGTGCGCGTATTTCTGACACACCCTGTACTACTGGTTTCACACTCTTTGCTTACTTACTTTTATTTACAAGTTTGGTGGCAGAATGATGCCCAGCCTTTCTCTATCCAACAACAGTATAAGAGCAGCGAAAAAAGTTAAAAATAAGAGAAAAAAATAGAGAATAAAAATTTAACCTGTGACCCAGAAAGCCTCCTTCAAAATTCAAAAGTGCCATGGTCCCCCTTTCTTATCCTAACTTTTTGCATTTGGACCTAAAATCTTGATAGATTTAGTTAAAGTCGGATACTAGCGATATAATGTCTTCAAAATCACTTAGTTTGCTTCTGTAGAGTTCAGATTTTGAAAATTTCACCAAAAAAGTCACATCCATGGAACTTACGCATTCCTGGAACTTATTTTAATACCAATTTTTTTCATGTCTTTGCCACAAGTTCAGTTTAAGATTTATTTAACTAGGAGAACACGTCTAAGTTGCATATTAAGTAAAATAAATGACTGTTAAGATCTGTTAATATTAAGTAATGTAAATAGCGAGAAATCATTTGACATCTTCACTTTGGATCTTCAACGCAAATCACAGCGTTAGTAGACCATTTGTAGTTCCAGTTTCTGTTTCAATTTCTGCAAAGCTTTGTAGCTGGCTATCTCTTTCTTTGCTTTATTGCGATTCCTTGTTTCAAATTCACGTCTTAAATGACATTTTTCAGACTGTTTTCTTTGATCGAAAATTGCGCGCTACTGCAATTTACCCCTCCCAATAATTTAGGCATTGACTTAGGCTTAGGCCCGTAGGCTAGCTATTACTAAGAAAGGGCTTCTGCACAACTTTTTTTTCAAAAATGGTGGTGTTAGATACCCTTTAAAATTATTGGGGGGGGGTATATCTTTTGATCTCATGGCAGTAGCGTTAAAATTGTCTTACTTGTGGTCAATGATTCTTTCAATGATTTTTTCAGTGGTCATATCGTTGCCAGAGTCAACAGTTCTATAAATATTAATTACAAAAAACTTAAAAGCTGATTTAAAAATTGAAGTATACCTGTAAATTCCAAGTTCTTTAGCCAGCTCATAGCAATCCACATCGTCAATAGTTGAATGATGGTCTGTGTGACATCCTTGAACAACCACATCAATCCGGAAACGGTCAACAAGCTCTTGGGTAACAGAATATGGAGCTATAAACTCAGAATTTTTTCCTGTGATTAAAATTGTTATTCATGCTCACCTCCAATAACAACCTCAGAGACAGGCTAAAAGATCAAAAATAAATACTTGGAAAAATAGATATTTTTTAATTACCTTAAATGACAGTACTGAAAGCACTCTTTCATGTAGGGTCATAATTGGGTAGTTCTGACCACGGTACTCATTTACAACCTTGAAATAGGTAATTAAGTTTCAAAAGTTGCAATTTTAACTAAAAATACCTGATCACTGTAAATTCCGACAATAAGGTAGTCTCCAAGCTTTTTGGCTTCTTCTAAAAAGCACAAATGTCCAATGTGGAAGAGATCAAAAGAGCCACAGACTGGAATTTAATCAGCTTAAATTTTTCTATAGATGCTATAAATACTCACATAAACAATTTTGTCATTGGGCGCGGGTTGTCTGCCCTCCGCAAACTGCATTATGGTGCTAGTGCTGGGTATGAATCGACTAATCCTGGTCCATGGAGACTGCGCTTCATGATCCTTGAGGTTAAGAGAGTTAGAATTAATGTCTACCAAATCCATTGGGGAACTAGAGGCACATAAGCTACGGGGATTCTTATCTAACTCAGTGGGATTCGGTTAAACTTGCAGCAACAAATGTGTCTTCACACGTACTACTACTACTCACTGTGCTCAGGGTTCTGGCTCGTTCGTGGTGCTCTGACTCCCAATGACTTTCTTCATCAGTGGAATGATGATGGCTTTTGGTCAGCAAAAGCATCCGGCAACAAGATCCTGAAGAATAAATTCTTTATAAATATTGAATAATAAAAAAGTTAAAATTAAAAGCTGTCTCATGTATAAGCCTATCAAATCGCAGAAATCGATTTAAAAATAAATTGTAGTCAATTTACTGCATAGAATTTAATTTTCATATTTAAAAGCAAACAGATATAAAAATTAAAAAAGAGAGACTTAATAAAAGGCCGGAAATCTACTTGTCTAAACTTTCTACACTCACACTCAATAAGGTACTACTCTCAAAACTTCAAACGCCATCTCGGTCTGACACTTTTTTAAAAAATGAGTTTTGGAGGTAGAGCTTGTGCGGGTGGCAGGTTTGACTGCTGAATACTACCGCTTTAGAAAATACACAAGCTGCGATCAAGGTATTCTTGGCAGGTTCTGACATGCTTTTTTAAAATTATTATTTGTTTTTTGTCTTTTGGTCAAAAATATTAAAATTACATGAATTGAATGGACAATACTATACAATATAGTGCAGTCAGAGTTTTTGAATCGATTCATACAAATCAATAGGTCCCTTCCTAGATGATTAATTTTAAAAAAAATGTTAAAAAAGTCACTTACTGTGGTGGAAACACCTCAAAATATTAGGTTTGTAAAAAATAAATATTTTTAAAGAAGAAAGTACCTGGAGTCCTATCACATTCACGATATCTGCCTAATCTTTTTACCTAAATGCTTTTTAAGTGAACAGAATATAACAAGCATAAAGATAATTACATCAGCATAAGTATCTTGTCCATCAGCAGTCAATGTAATATCATCTAAAATTTAAGAAACATTGCGTCACACACTTTTAAAAACTATCTATGTGACTTACTTCCATGCACACAAAATCACACTTATATTTGTCTAGGGTTTGCACAGTGGTGGAATAGGGAGCGTCTTCAACAATCTAAAATAGTATCGAAACGTTGAAAACAGACTCATGCAGTAGTCTAAGCCAAAAGCACACCTCATCCACCCACTTAATTCCACGAACCATTCTATATCGCTCTTCTTGATTGAAGACAGGGGGACCTTTGTGTTGGTGATCTCTTCATCATTATGCACCCCCACTACCAAATAAGTGCCCATTTGCTTGGCTTGACGCAGCTGGTTGGCATGGCCAAAATGGACCATGTCATAGCTTAAGAATTTTTTATTGATTTTTTTTTAAATCGTAATTTTTTCACCATCCATCACACCAAACCCGCACTTCTTTTCTTAGCTTCTTTTCGGACATTATATTTCTGAATTTAAATTTTTAAACTCATTATTGGTATGAAGCACGGCAAATATATCAAAGAAATAACTTTTGAAAATATCTAATAGACTAAAAAAAAATTGATTCAATAAAAATTCAGTGAAGACTGGCCACACTGGCTCACACTAGCAAGTCGGTAGTTATACTTCTAATTTTTTTCCTGTCTACTTATTTTTTTTCGTGGTAAGGACATTGAGAACAGATAAAATCACTATAAAGTAAGATAAATGTTTGGAAATAGCAAAAAGCCACTGGTCCCAAAGACTTTGTCACTGACTTTCGAATTCCATTGTGAGCACCGTATAAAAAATGTGTTGTTAGACAATAATCACTAAAATTCAAGTAAGATTCGGTTGTTGGTTTTTTTTATTGTATCGTTTGATCAATAATTAAAAACAAGAATTTTGATATTTGCACAATAAGTGCACAAAAAATGAATTTTAGTCAGAATATCAAAATATTAAGCAGGAGTTAACACAAAAACTTTGAGCAAGCTGTTGCTAACGGATTAAATCAAAGTTTGAAAGTGAGCTTAAATGCCAAACATAGCCAGAGAAAAAAGTAACCAGAAGTGAGAAAGAAGCTATCCACTAATCTATTTCTGTGAGTGCAAGTACCTTATCTACTATTAATAAGATCAATATAAACAAGATAAGAACGGGAATGATCAAATATCATATAAACCAAATGAACTTGCAATATATTACACTATGTGGTAGAACTACTAAAATGATAAAGGGTTACATCAAATACTCACTTTCCCATACAATAAACTATTATTAGTAGGAAATAATGAAAATGTGATTTCTCAGGAATGGTATGACTGTTATTGCCGACCCGTCAATCAGCTAGGCCAATTAATCATCATTAATTTTTCTTTCAACAAGCCAATAAATGATTTTTTTGGTTCTACCCTGTTCGTCCCAAATTGTTTCCGCCAAAAATCGTTACGGTCAAAAACGTTACATTTTTAATTAATTAGTTTGCTACATATGGTTTTGCTAACTAATTTTGTGGATATTCTCATTTACAATTTTATACTTAAATTGATGCTAGAGAGCAGGGCTACATTTTGCGTATAAGGTTGTAAATGACCATGTCTGCAATATTTGCTGAAAAACCCAAAAAGTTCTCAAAAAATTCCAGCATTCCGGAAAATTAAGGGTTTTCAGCAAATATTGCACACATGGTCATTTACAACTTCATGCTAAAAATGTAAGCCTGCTCTCTAGCATCAATTTGAGTATGAATTTGTAAATGAGAATATCCACAAAATTAGTTAGAAAAACCATATGTAGCAAACTAATTAACTAAAAATGTAACGTTTTGGCTATAACGATTTTGGCGGAAACAATTTGGGACGAAACAGGGTAGAGCATTTTTTAATGATTTTGCGAAAAAGAAATAAAAGGTTACTAATTTTGAAAAATAAAATTTATAAATTTTACACAAAATGATTAACAATAAATATTTATATGAAATCACGAAAGTAAAGTACGTGAAATAGCACTCCTTCTAACTTCACATGACTTGATTTTTTTGACAAAGACTTGATTTGTGGGCATAACAACAAGTAGTAGACTCCGTCATTTTTGTTTACTTATAGGGTTAACCATATGTTTATGGAAGGAGACAATAAAAATTGAGACAGAAAAATTGGGTTTAGGAGGTTAGAGAATAAGAGTACTAGTAAAAGAAAGAAAGTTAACAAAACAGAGCTGTCTGGTGAGGCTGCTAAGGCAGAGAAAGAAAGCTCATAAGAAATTAAAGACCAATAAACGAGACAAATTTGTTTTTTCAACATTCTCAATAAAAAAACAAACAGCTACTTTTTAAAACTTGAAACATGATTCTGTCTCTAAAAAGGAATACAGTCAAACCTCGATATAGTGACACCCCTCGGGACCGGCCTTGGAGTGTCACTATAGTGGATAGTTACTTTAGTCATTTTATTTTAATTAAAACCAAATTAACTGACTCCGAGGTGTCACTATATTGGAGGTGACACTATATCGGAGTGTCACTACAGTCGACGCTCTCCATAAGGGACCCCTCCATAAGGGACAGCTCTCTATAAGGGACAAAAAGTCGGCCCTTCGAGTCCCTTATGGAGAGCGTCGACTGTATATAGAGGTTTGTAGTCTTAATTTTTTTAATTTTTGTAGTCTTAATTTGTTTGTAGTCTTAATTTAAAGCAGTGGTAATGGCTGGCTGTGAATCGAATACAATGCGATAGTCATAAGAGACAAAAAACTGAGCATATGGACACTGAGGTATCCAACATTAGCTTTCAGCTAACATTCCTTTTTTCGTGTTTTTCACAAGGACTTAATTTAGAGTCCAGATTCGTAATTGAATAAGCTTATATAAGTGTAATCAGAAAGGTCAAAGGTGTAATAGAAGAAGTCGATAAAAGCCACTGAAAGTTAGTTTCCCGTGTTTTGCTAGAGGGGGTAGACTTTCTGCGAAAATTCTATTGTGTTTATCAGATTTTCCGCTTGATCGGCTCGATCGCCCAGAATCCCACCCTCAACGAACTCATACGCAAAGTTGACCCCAAAAATTTTATGCTCAAAAATGATTTAAATGATTTTATTTACTCTTCAAATACATCATAATTCCAATCCGAATCAAAAAATTTACGAACACCAATTTCACCATCATTACATACAAAAATTTCTGAGATATGTTTAAACAAATAATATAGAGTATCGGCCCTTCGAATTTCTTCGCCATAGGTACTCGGAAAGGAAGTTCATAAAAGATGCCGACATGTTCCTCCACGCTTTCGATTTGCTTGCTTAAACTTCTGCCATCCACGAAACGATACAAAGATCGAAGATTGAGATGTCTAAGAATATCCATAGACAGCAGATTGAAAGAATAGCAAGAATGAAAAATGTTTGATGGATATTAGCAAATAATATTTTTGGCGGTTTTTAAAAAAAAAATTTTTTTGGGTCAACTTTGCGTATGAGTACCCCTCAACCATTCAGAACACCCTAAACTACTTTAGACCACACCCAACCAGTAATTAGCTGCCCTCAACCAGTGTTTAAGGTGGTTTTGGTGGTTCTGAGTAGTTCCGTGTGGTATTCAGAGCAATTCAGCCAATCTTAGTGGGATTCTGATGCGCGTAATCAATTTTTAGCAAAAAGTTGACCACCCGTTTAGAAAACTCCAAAATAACCAATTTTTGGTGGATTTTGGATACTCCAGGGTGTGATTCTGAGCGATTAAGTCGACGAAACGGAAAATCCAGTAAGCGCAAGCGAATTCACGCAAAAAGTTCACCCCCCTTCAGTAAACCAGGCTATTTTGACCATAACATTTGTAAGATCAGTTCAGATCGATATGAACTAATTTGATCTGATCTAGATCGATCCGATCATTGTCCACCTCTGGATTTTACCTTGGTCTTCTTCTTGTGGTTCGAAAAGTAAGCACATATGACTAAGGCGAGATCTCGAACTTTCGGACTATTAATTTTTTTGGTATTACTTCTATAATTAAAACGAATCTTTCCTCAGACTTGGCATATTTATAAAAAAAGACTAAACTTTTCTGATAATATTTTTAAAGTTGACATTTATAGCTACCACTTTACTTCTTTTTGACGTAACTTTTCCTGAAAAACAACATTTTTGCACCTTTCAGTGTGAGATCAAATGCGCTATTTATTAAAAGTAATAAATCATTTAAAGAAGTTTTTTAGGGCAAAAAAGTTGCAAGAATAGTTTAAGTTTGCCCAAAAAAAGTTGAGCTAGCCAATCGACTTCAACCGACATCAAAATTGACTTTCCTACTTTCTGCAACTGTTCTTTGATAGCGAGATTTTCGACAGTCTTTTTCAGTTTCTACAGACTGATTTCTCTATTTACACGAGATCACTCAGTTTGCAGTTCCCTTCAAGCGTAGGTAAATACAGTAAACAATCTAGCAATCAACACCAAACCAAAAACTTCATTTTTGACCCAGGACTACAGCGTGCACAAAAAAACATTAATAAATTAACGCAGGTGGTAATACAGGCAATACTGTAATGCATAGTACTACTACTACTGTACTACAGATCGACTCTCGATATAGTGTGCGCTATCACTAAAGTGAGACTATCGGTACAGTGCGACGGTCATATTTTTCATCACAATACAGTTTAAAAAAAATTCGGTATACCGTATTTTCTCTATTAAACGCCCTGGGGCGTTTATTTTTCAACCCTTAAAAATCCGAAAAAAAATATTTCGATTTGATATTTTTGGGTGCTCAACCAAAATCTGAAAAGTGGAATTAGTTAAACTCGTGCTAATTAAGAAAACGCAAAAACAGATTTGCAAAATATTTTTTGGGCTGAGATATAGGTCACTGAAGGGGTGCGTTTATTAGAGAGGGGCGTTTATTGAAGAGAGGCGTTTAATAGAGAAAATACGGTACAGGCCGTTGACACGCATTTGGGCCCCCGCATTTGGGCATCCCGCATTTGGGCCCCAATTCAAAAATTCAATATTTTTAATTCTATATTGAAATTTCTCTACATTTTATTATCTAGTTTATTTCGCAGCACTTTGTGGGCGCTATCGAAGAATCGTTTCCCTTTTGCCTTGGTCCCCCCTGTTGATTTTTTCCATATTTTTGCCTTGGTCCCCCTGTTGTTTTTTCAATGTTATCATGGTGATTGATTAAAACAAGATTAAAAAACAACAGGGGAGACCAAAGTATTTTTCACCAAAATAAACAGGGGACCAAGACAAAAAGGGAAACAGATTCTCCGATAGCGCCCACTTTGTGTGCTATTATTACTTATGTTCGTAAGGGATCTAACAAAGTTTTGAAGTTCATCCAGAAGGTGAAATTAAGGTGTCCAGGTGTGTGAGTCAAGCGATCGTACTGAGATAGGCTATAAAGGTAGGGTTATCTTAGGTGGCCGAAAGCCAGTTTTGAAAAAAATTGACCCAAAGTTTGACTTTTTTTTCTCTGGGTTATCATGGTGAACCATCCTAAAAGGGTATCCGAATACCCTAAAAAGATGGAATTTGAACATATTTGTTGATTGGGACTACCCCGTAAAGAAACTTAGGTATGCATGCTTTTTCATGAGGAAGTCCGGCCATGTATTTCTCAAATGGTTATAAAAGCTCCAGGCAATTGAAGGACTACCATACTAGTACTGGCGTTTTCGTTGATAAAATAACTTTTCGTAATTATCAAGTCATCTTTAGCTCATGTTTTTGAGAGGGAGACTATGGTTTTATTACTTTCAAATTTAATAGAGGTATGCCCTTTCAGGGGGGGGGGATACAAGCGGTTTCCCTATCCTTTCATACCCTTAAAGGACCATGTTCACGCGTTCTGGATTGTCCCCCGCCAATTCAAAATGTTTCGCCTAATCATTGAACTTCTGTACGGATTTTTTGGATTGGTTTCTAATACCTCGTGTACGCAGAGCAAGTCAAAGTCAAGGTCAAAGTTTTTGTGTGTACGCACAGAAAGTTGACTTGCAAGTCAACTTTGACTGTGCCTTTGACCTTGACTTTGACTTTTGGCTGTGTACGCATGACTTTGACTTTGCCCTTGACTTTGACTGCGTTTAAAAAAAGTTTGAAACAGAAAGTCAAAGTCAAAGTTTTTCAGAATTTTTGTGTCTTATGTTTGATCTTCTTTACTGATCAGTGGTGAATTATGCTGCTACATACAATGTTTTCAGAAAATAACCTGAGCAACTAATCCACTTTAAAGTGTCACCCTTCAGGTCTCCGAAAGCTTGGATAGGTACCGCCTGGTCAGGTCCACCCTCCGGTAAATTTGCGGACCTTTTTAAATTTTCAGTCTTAAGCAACCAAACCAAGTGGTCATCCACTGGTGCAAAAAAAATTTTACGTTTTTCTTGTTCCAAAATCTATTTTCTGGATTAATTCGAGCATGCTGAAGATGGTTTGATAATGTAAAATGCCGTTTTCTCGAGTATTTTTTGAGTTTTGGGCAATAATTGATTTCACCAAATCAATTATTGCTCAATGCTCAAAAAATATCTGAGAAAACTTCATTTTACCCTATCAAACCATCTTCAGCATGCCCGAATCAGTCCAGAAATAGGTTTCGAATCCTGAAAAACGTGAATTGTTTATTGATCCAAGTGGACGACCACTTGGTTTTGTTGTATCCAGGTAAAATTTTACGTTTTTCAGGATTCAAAACCTATTTTCTGGACTGTCTCGGGCATGCTAAAGATGGTTGAAAGGGGTAAAATGCCGTTTCTCGGATATTTTTCGAGTATTGGGGAACAATTGATTCAGGTAAAATCAATTATTTCCCAAACTCAAAAAGTATTTACAAAACGGCATTTTCGCATTATCAAACCATCTTCAGCATTCGGTGTATTTTCGTGCTTTTGGTCTATAATGATGGTTGGACCATAGCTACCCTACCTGCACTCTTATGAAAAATTGTTAGAGTTGTATAAATTAAAATTGTTAGAATTGTATAAATTGGTTGGTTGTAATGTCAATAGAATAGGCGGAACCAAAAATATTTTAAGAAAATGTATCAAGACAAAAATATTGGATGAATTCATCTTTGGATGAATTCACCTTTGGATGAAATCACCGTTGGATGAATTCACCTTGGATGAATTCACCGTCGCCGTACACACCCCATGACTTTGACTTTCACTTTGACTTTGCCTTTGACCTTGACTGTTACTTTGACTTTCTGTGCGTACACACCTAGTAACTTTGACCTTGACTTTGCCTTTGACCTTGACTTTGCCTTTGACCTTGACTTTGACTTGCTCTGCGTACACGTAGTGTAAGGCTCGATACCAGCGATTTTCGTACTCACCCTTATCTTTACTAATCCTTCAAAAATATTTTGCTGTTATAAGTAGTCAAGAAAAAAGTCTGCAACCTGCAGGATACGACCCTGGAAATTTCGAGGATGAATTTAACAGAAATCCTCAGGCTGAGGATGTATTTATTACAGGAAATATTCACCGTAATATGAATTTACCGCGATAAAATGAATTTACCGACGATTGGCCAAGGATATATAATAAATGTTGAATTGGGGCCAAAATGCGGGGTCCCAAATGCGGGTCCCAAATGCGGAGCCAAACGCGTAGTAACCATACAGGCAACTCTGGCTACAAAGTTATAGTGATTTATACAGTCAACTCTCGATACAGTGCACCCTCGATATAGTGTAACCCTCGATATAGTGTATATTTTTCCGATCCCCGCAAGCTACACTGTATCGAGAGTGGACTGTAGTCTTACTCTCGAAATAGTGTGCTTTCTTGGATTACCAGTGACGGCATTATATCGAGAAGCGACTGCAGTTAAATGCTACTCTTTTATGTAGCCAGAGTCAGAATTCAGATAAGCTCGAAACTCCATGCCACATAATTAGGGTTGTAGGCTAACCGAAAATTTTTGATTTGGATTACCGAACGAAAATTTTATTTACCGTGTTACCTTTATAAATCTGCTTATTGCACTAAAACCGTAAAACAACTGCTACCCATAGTAATGAAACATCAATATTAAAAAAAGCACAGCAACTTCAGCTGATACTTTCAAACAGCTTTCTGATCGTATTGTCATTTAATGCAGCGTATTCCGGCTCATTCTTTAACTTCTTGAGACTGTCCACTGATTTGATATGATTGATACATTCATTCTAAACCTGCTAAATTTAGATCATCGCTTAATAAAAACCATGCAAACCATGATTCTGTTGAAACCATACTCCTGAGCTAGCAGAATTTTCTTCGCACAAGAAATTGAGTGGGAAGCAGGCGTCTGTAACAAAAACTGAGCACATCGATTTACCACGGCATTAACAGCAAATCGATCAGCCAACTTTAGAATGCACTCCACGTTGCTCGCTAAACATCGAGTTACAGCAAGGAACAGTTAGAAAGATACAAAACACACCTACAATAGTATCTCTCACGCTGGATGGATAGATGGTCTGCAGAAGTTGACAGAACTCCGCAGCATCAACATCTTCCATTGCTATTTCACTGAGATTATTTTCGACAAAGTCACCATTGAAAAGCTTGTTGAAGAATTTGGAGTGCACGGACAACAACTTAAATAAGCGGAAAAAAGAGATGAAAGGTAATCTAACCTGTCATAAAAATTGTACCTCTTTGTTAACGTGGATCCTCTTGCCCTCAATCAAAAGCACGCAGTCCGAACGGAACGAAGCCGGCGAGCAAAACATGTTAACCACATCTTGAATATATCTAAACGGATAAATACTAGTCACAATAAATTTCCCTTAAAGGACCATGGTTTATGGGTGCAGGCCGTTTCGTCGCCAGAATTTTCGTCGCCCACATTTTTCGTCGCCACAATTTCGTCGCCAACAATTTTCGTCGCCAACAATTTTCGAGCCCGGTATATTTTCGTCGCCGGCATATTTTCGTCGCCACAATTTTCGTCGCCACAATTTTTACACAGTTTTCTATTAATTTAGCGTTTTAGCTAATTTAGCGTCGTAACAGGTCGTAACAACGCTAAAAACGTAAAATCAATAGAGAACTGTGCCGACAAAAATATACCGGCGACAAAAATATGCCGGCGACGAAATTGTGGGCGACGAAAAATGTGGGCGACGAAAACTGTGGCGACGAAAATTGTTGGCGACGAAAATTGTGGCGACGAAAAATGTGGGCGACGAAAATTCTGGCGACGAAACGGCCTGCACCCTGGTTTATGCGCGCAGCGGTTGTCCCTCGCCAATTCAAATTTTTTCCTAATCATTGAACTTTTGTACAAATTTTCAACTTGATTTCTAACAAAACTATACCTGAAATTTAATTCTAAGTCTTGTTTTGTAGAACATCAATTAAATATAATCTTTTCATTAACTCCGAAGTGGAGTCCAAAAGTTGTTATGTTTTCAACAAAATTACAGTAGCGAACAAAAATAATGTAACACCTGTACAAAAATCTAAGTTTTGGTAAAGTTCTAGTATCTCCTGGCAAAATTTGTCCGGCAAAAACATTTTAAGTGTATTTTTAAGCAAGGAACATGATTCTGCAAAAAAAATTCATTCTTGAGGGCACAATTTCATTCTACAGCCACTTTTTCACGACTAGTCCATTTTGGGCCGGACAAAAGTAATGTAACACCTTTGATTTTTGTACATTCGCTCACATTGTTCACGTTTATTGTCAATGCTTGATTACTCTTTGTAAGCCGTGTTTCTCAGCTACAATTTGGTTGGTCAAACTTATTTTTTTGATTCTTCTAAAAAAAGTTATGACCATCAAAATAAAAGCGTCGATTTCTAGTCAAAGTAAAGGAAAATCTTAGGAAAATGACCGTTTAGCCACATAAATAATAGCTTTTCTCGAAAAAATTTCGATGAAAAAATCACATTCAATGCACCATTCGAAAGCTCTTTTATTTCTCTACAAAATGACATGTCCAAAACTTTTTTAGAAAAATACAGGGCTGAGAAACGGACAGTTGAATTTAGACAAGACAAAAAAGGCTAAAAATAAGGCAAAAAGAGGGGGTTTTCACTTTTTTAACTTCAACCATCCGTTTCTCAGCCCTGTATTTTTCTAAAAAGTTTTGGACATGTCATTTTGTAGAGAAATAAAAGAGCTTTCGAATGGTGCATTGAATGTGATTTTTTCATCAAATTTTTTCGAGAAAAGCTATATTTATGTGGCTAAACGGTCATTTTCCTAAGATTTTCCTTTACTTTGACTAGAAATCGACGCTTTTATTTTGATGGTCATAACTTTTTTAGAAGAATCAAAAAAATAAGTTTGACCAACGAAATTGTAGCTGAGAAACACGGCTTACAAAGAGTAATCAAGCATTGACAATAAACGTGAACAATGTGAGCGAATGTACAAAAATCAAAGGTGTTACATTACTTTTGTCCGGCCCAAAAATGGACTAGTCGTGAAAAAGTGGCTGTAGAATGAAATTGTGCCCTCAAGAATGAATTTTTTTGCAGAATCATGTTCCTTGCTTAAAAATACACTTAAAATGTTTTTGCCGGACAAAATTTTGCCAGGAGATACTAGAACTTTACCAAAACTTAGATTTTTGTACAGGTGTTACATTATTTTTGTCCGCTACTGTATATGCCAATTTTCAATCGGTTCGACATACTGGTGTTCAGTCTATCCTATCGGCAGCTCCAACCATCACCACTCCCCCTTCCTCCCCCAAAGTGGCCCCGTTTATGAGGCAGTTATGCTAATAATGCCAAAAAACTACAGTATAGCTGGGAAAAAATTGTACAGAACTTAAAAGACCGTGTTAAAATTTTCGGCATTATTGACATTAATGCTCGAAAGTGGCCTCATGGCATAGAATCCTGCCTACATGGTGACCAGCCAGAGCCGCGACTTAAAGTTAAACTTTGTCGAGGGGGATTTTAGTTTTCCTATCTTTTCGATCAGGGTTTAGTAAAGCCGAAGCAAAGAAAATGGACTAGAGAGAGAAAGAGAGAAAAAGACTATTAGCCCCCTCACCCTAAGAATTGCGGGCCTGTGGCAAGCTTGAACTTTTTATGTAAAGAGAGACTTATCGTATTTCGTCTACAAACGGTAATTTCTACAAAATGGTTGCTCACTTGACATGATTGGGTTGATAAATTGTCAAGTCAACTTTGGTCACAAACACGTTTCTCAGAGGATGCGTTTCCAATTCTTCCCAACTCATTAATTCGTCATATCCACAACTTGGATTTGCGCCTGAGATCTTCTGGAAGCGATGACTAAACTAAATTAAAAAAATTGTGCCCTTACTATACATAAACTTTTCTCCACTCACGTTCTTGCAATACGTTTCATTTCTGTGTTGCACAGTGATGGTAAACGACGTGTCGTAACAAATGTGTTCATTTTCAACGTAGCACATCAAACGGATGCAAAGACTGTCACTGATCCTGTCTAAGAAGGCAAATACTCCCTGAAAAGTTCGTATAAATGCGAAACCATCAAAGAATTCTAGTTTTTAAACAGCATAATATCATAGGACTCTTTTTTTTCT
The DNA here is from genome assembly GCA_004194705.1 of Ditylenchus dipsaci. Classification (NCBI taxonomy): domain Eukaryota; kingdom Metazoa; phylum Nematoda; class Chromadorea; order Rhabditida; family Anguinidae; genus Ditylenchus; species Ditylenchus dipsaci. Next base: position 89,002 of record SADC01001350.1, read on the forward strand.
ACGAATTTAAAAGAGGCGTTTATAGCGGTTATCCACTGCGCCACTATATTGAATTTTCGGCGCTAGTATAGAATTTTCTAATCTAAATGGCTCTTCCTTCTCTTTAAGCAGGGATCACAATGAGGTTACCTTGACTGGCTGTGGCGGCTATTTCGTCACAGTGAGTAGCCAGTCGATAAAGCTAATCCCCACACTCTCGCCACATATATATCGGTGGTCCCAATGAAATTGTCCCAATTATCGTGGTGCACTACGTTTCACCGTCCCTATTTCACCGTCACTATTTTCACCGTCACTATTTTCACCGTTGTCTATTTTCACCGTTCACTAAATTCACCGTCAGCATTTTAGGACCGCTTTTTAGGTCTAAATTTTCGAAATTTTTAAAAGTTTTGGTACCAAATTGTAGCCCCGAATGTCAGCTACATTTTGGTGCTACAATTTCTAAAAAAAAACGGAAAATTTTAGTTCTAAACTATAAAAGACGCTCACCCTGCGTTCTACCGTGATGAAAAAGTGTGAGATTGAACGCCTTCTAAAGTTTAGTTCTAAATTTTTTTTATTTTTCAGAATTTGTAGTACCAAAATGTATCTAACATTCAGGGCTACAATTTGGTACCAAGACTGTTAAAAATAAAAAAAAAATTTAGATCTAAAAAGCGGTCCTAAAAGTGCTGACGGTGAATTTAGTGAACGGGAAAATAGTGACGGTGAAATAGTGACGGTGAAAATAGGGACGGTGAAACGTAGTGCACCCATTATCGTCGTGGTTGCATATTTTATTTGTAAGCACACATCCGGACTAGCGATTGGGTGCAGCGTAAAAGCAAGTTTCTAGATTTCAAAACGAGCGATATCCTAGTGACAGCCTAACTTACCAATTTGAACCAGCGACCTCCAAATTAGTAGAATGCAATGATGAGCATATACGATTGCGTCTTTGTGAAGTTAAACCTAATCGTCTCCCGTATTTCTGCTGAAAAGTTTCTTTCTAATCATTATACCGGTATTTATCTCAAAATTTCTCAAAAGGACCTGTTTGTTCTCGGTACTCTGCTGGACATAACTTGCCCTTCGACCTATTCTGCGACACACCACTGATTTCTCACTCTTAAAATTGATTTTTTATTTCCTTCAGCTGTTCCTCCAGTTTTGTCACACGATCAGTGCACCCAATCTCGATATTTCAGTAGGATCGCTCATTTTTGCAGTTATTCTAAACAAAGCTGAATAAAGCAAACAGTTTAATAATCAGCACTATAGCTGTAAATTCATTTCATTACACGGTAAATATCACTGACCAAGAATTTAACTGACCAATATCAACTGACCAAGGTATCAACTGACCAATTTGACGCTAGGATACACTTGTCAAAAGCGAAAGTTGTCAAATGCGAAACTTCTCAAAACGAAAGTTGTCAAAAAATCAGCTTGGGGGATCAAGGCGATTTTTTTGGCATTTTTTACAAAAAAAAATTTTTGTTGAAAAATGCTTAAACGTGTATATAAATGCTTTTCGAGACTTTGGGAAAAAAATTTTTTTGCTAAAATACAACAGGGGGACCAAGGTGATTTTTTAAAAAACTTTCGTTTTGAGAAACTTTCGTTTTTGAGAAGTTTCGTTTTGACAAAACCTACGTTTGTCAAGTTTCGTTTTTGCCAAATGTATCCTAGCCAATTTGACTGACCAAGAATTCACTGACCAATATCAACTGACAAGAATTCAACTAACTATATCAACTGACCAAGAGTTTAACTGACCAATATTAACTGACCAAAGTATGAACTGACCATTTGATATCACTATTTTAGAAATCATCGAACTTTTATTATGAAATCAAGGATCAGGAGCTCTTGATAAGAAGAAAAAGAACTAGGCTTGAGCACGGGACAGGATCCACAGATCCCTGTTTTGGGAATTTCGAAATTTTCGAAAATACGATACAGTCAAACCTCGTTATAGTGCGGCCCCCAAAGTTCGTTCCAGCCTCGGGTCCGACAATTTTTTTACCTCGATTTTTGAAGATTTTTGTAAGTTCTGTTTTACAGTCTGGTCCCAAATATCGTCAGGATTCCGATTTTGCCGATCATTTTTCAAAAACCTAGATTTTTTTCTTTAAAAAAGCAAACCTCGATATAGTGCGACCCTTTTTCAAAATGTGTCGCCACTATATCGAGGTTTTGCTTTTTAGAAGAAAAAAATTTTAGTTTTCAGAAAAACGATCGGCAAAATCGGAATCCTGACGATATTTGGGACCAGACTGTAAAAACAGAACTTACAAAATCTTCAAAAATCGAGTTCAAAAAAGTGTCGGACCCGAGGCTGGAATGAACTTTTGGGGGTCGCACTATAACGAGTTTGACTGTATCGAATACCGTCGGCCCACAGCGAATCCCAAAAAATCACAAATCCCATTTACAAATTTTGGTGAAATTTATAAACTTTTTAAAATTTTCGTTGAAATCTAGCAAACGTCGAATAGAATTAATCTCGAATCCCGTCGAGATTCCGGTTTTTTTTGTGGCGGAATTTTTAATCCTGAAAATTTTCTTAATCTCGGTCCCAAATCCCGACGATACGCAAATGACGAGTCTAATAAGAACCACCATAATATGAGAACCCTTTAGTCTATAACAGGGCTGGGACGGAAGACAAAAAAGTCGGAACAAAATCGGAACGGAAGTAGAAAATTTTCGAAACCGGAAGTCGAAAATCGGAAGAAAAAAACTGCCGGAAATCGGAAAAGACGGAAATCGGAAGAAATTCAAAAAAAAATCGAAAATATTTTTCAAGTAAAATATTCTCTTCCGAAATTTCCGAAATTTGACCTATTTTTTTGAAATCGGAATCGGAAAACGAAGAGAAAAATTGCCGGAAATCGGAAATCGCAAGACGGAATCGGAATCCCGTCCCAGCCCTGGTCTATAACATGTTTATTCAGTAAGCGTTTGACATATGTGAAAAACAATCAGCACCAACGTGACTCAAGCGAATTTTTCTTCTGCGAAGTGCAACATCAAAGTGGCTTGCGATACACCAGATCATAGAGTTGACAGATTTGGTTGGAGCGGCGTGTTAACCTGCAAAAATTTAACTTTCAAAGGTAGCGACAAGTTTAGAAACCACACCATTTCACAGTCAGAAGAAAAGTAAGCAAACTAAGGCGTTTCTTGTGCCATGTGAAGAACGTAATTGATTTGATACTACTTAGCAGCCAAAATAAGATGATGAGATGGAGAAAAGATTCTCGGCTTGTGATGGATTTCAACTAGGGTGGTGCGTAACGGTTTATTTTGGATCCGGTTTATTTTTCTCAGACATTTTTATCAAAGATTTGACAGAAATTTTTACATTTTGCGGACCCCTAATACTAAAATTTCTTCTTCTTCAAAATAGGATATAAACGTACAAAAAATAACAATAGTTACACTAAAAACCCGGTTAACCGAAAGAAATCGGAAAAAAAACCGACCGGTTTTTTTTAACCGGTTTTTTTTCCGATTTCTTTCGGTTAACCGGGTTTTTAGTGTAACTATTGTTTATTTTTTTTGTACGTTTAATATCCTATTTTGAAGAAGAAGAAATTTTAGTATTAGGGGTCCGCAAAATGTAAAAATTTCTGTCAAATCTTTGATAAAAATGTCTGAGAAAAAATAAACCGGATCCAAAATAAACCGTAACCGCACCACCCTAATTTCAACATGCTCTTTGATCTCTTCTGAAGTTCGAAAATTCCTGCGCATTTTTCATCACGACTTCCCAAGAAAAACTCCATCAGATCGTTGCGAATTTGTAGATGCTTTGATTCACTTACATGAACGCAATGGGCCTAAAAATGTCGCAGGGGCAGTTCACTATTTTTTACCTGGCAGATGATTCCCATCTCTTTTAATTAGAACAAATATCGTCGATGGATGAAATTTTTGTTTGGGAGAACTTCCTCAACACATTCCACTATTGAAAAGCGATAATGAAAAAACAATGGTTTAGAATTCAATATCATACTTTGACCAAAGATACGGCCACTTGTTTCTAATGCAGCATTCATCATTTCTTCTGTAAAATCATTTGAAAAATTGGCTAATTATAATGAAGAAATCAAAACCTGGATGTCTACCATCTTCATCGTGCTCCCGATATGCATTTCCATTATAACCCATTTGGTGACCAGTGTCGCGAGCGGCCACGGCCAACAGCTCGTGAATTGGAAAAAGGGGAATGGAGGGATATTTGATCCCACTCCCTTTGGATCCGCAGGGAAATGCCTTAACCAGTAGGCCACCAACCCCAGACTGGAAAGTGAAGAATTTGTAGACATCACTTGCGTCGAAGACGCAACAACCAGCATGAATAAAGATTCAACTAGCTTCACTTGAATTTACGCCAAAGAAACATTACCAGAGACTGCGTTTTGCTTTGATTGTTAAAATTCATTGAAATTCATTTCACATGTAATTACATCAATAACTACCAAAATATTTACAGAAACTATACCTAGCTGACGCTTTTTTGGCTTACAATAGTGTTCATTGTTCGCTCAAGGTCCACCCAAGTGTTAGATGAACATCCACTTTTCTCGTCGATAACTTTTGCTTTTTTTCTACTAAACCTTGCACGCAATGATCAGCACCCACAGCATTCGTAGTAAGCTAGCTGAACACCATTTCTGTTGGCTTTGTTGTGTAGTGATTTGCCCAAGTATAGCACTTTGTCGAGATTCTGCGAATGCTGTGGGCGCGGGTTTTACAGCTAGTTTCTTGACACCGATTCGCTGTGAATGCATAAATTTCATTTGATAAGCCATATTTTAAAAAATCACGATAATAATATTTTATAAGAAATAATTCACAAACATTGAGTTCTATAAAATGGTAAGACACATAGTAGAAAAAGTAATTCTTTCTATCAGGGTTGGATCCGGTCGGTTGACTGAGAACAGGGTCCTGAGAAACCGGAAAAATAGGCTCATAAATAAAAAGAATGAACCGGAAACTGAAACTAGGTACAGCCCACTTAAGCGACCGGAGAAAATGAAACAATGCAACAAAAACCATCTGGAAAATCGCCAATATCTTGTTCATGTTAAATTGACATCGTGAAGTAATGATTTCCAAGACCATGGTTGAAAATATGGTCAGCTGATATTGGTCAGTTCAATTCTAAGTCAGTAATAATGGTCAGTTTATACGTTGGTCAGTTGATGTTGGTCAGTTGAATTCTTGATCAGTCGAATTGGTCAGTCAAAATCTTGGTCAGTTGACCCTCGTACAACACGGTACTACAGCGTGCACAACAAACAAAGAGATAGCACATTGTACTCCGGAAATTTGAAGCTTCCAAATAGAGCACCTCCATTGTCAAAAAAATTACTCCATAATATGGAAAACTTTGTACTTGTCGTAGGTGCGACCTTTTTATATTTAAAATTGAAACAATGCTGCAATCCTGAGTCAGGATGAGCACGTGTCCATCTTGAGTCAGGATCTGTAGTGAAAACCGTTCACCTCAATTCGGAAAAGTACTCTGGATCTGCACCATGGCACTATAAATAAAAAAGCACTTTCCAAAACTCGGGGTTTTTCGGCCAGTTAACAACGGTTTTTAAGCGGCCACTTGACAACGGTTTTTTGAAAAGTTGTTAAAATCATAGTCTTGCCAAGAAATGTACATTTTTATGGACATTTTTCAAATTTTTATTAGTCACTTACGGGCGGCATCGAATTCATCGACGCATTCTATTTTGATTACAGTTTCGAATCCTAGTGGTAACAGACATTATTATTTTTGACTAACAGTCACAAACTTGTTTTCATAAGATCATGAAACCTCAGATTGGGTAGTGGAAAGCCGTGTAGCTCCCCTTATTGTGTATCCACCTCCAGAATCCAAAAATTTGGATTTAGCTGAAAGTAATTGAAAATCATTGTACCCTATCTAGAATCGTGTCCTGAACACGATTTGACAATGCTAAACAGCGACTTGACTTTCAGAACTTACAGGAACAAACAAGTTTTAGAACCCAAAACGTAAAAAAATTCATGATCCAAGTGGACGACCACATGGTTTAGTTGGTGCATGAATTACTCAGGAAAACTGTGGCTGTAAGACTTCAGAAACATTGTTCTATTAGACAATTCTTCTGGCTGGAAATAGTGTGAAAAGAGTGTGGATTAAAAAAACATAAGAAGGACACCAGAATAGAACCAGAAATCATTACAAAAATAAAATCAAGCAACGAGTAAAGGCATCAATTTCTTGACAGGGCAACCTTTTCAAAAACCAATGCTAACTGGCCGTTGCTAACTGGCTCCGTTGCTAACTGGCCAACCCCCGATAATTCAATGACAGATTTCGATCCGAAAAAAAAACAATTGTGTCATCATCCTCATAATTCAGATGGATACCACAGGTTTTCAAGCGGTGCCCATGGTTGTCGTACTACATCTACGCTTATATTTGACTCTTAGTTACTTTTACTTTTTAGATTTTGGTTCGGCACGCGAAAATCTCAAAATCAAGACTTTCTCGATTTTTCGGGGTTGAAAATAATTACGCCGGGTTAACTAATAAATAAATAAAGTATGTAGCGTGTTTCAAAATACAGCTCTTGGCAAAATTGAATATTTTTTTGGTTTTCGAAGCTTTACCAATTTCCCGTATCGCATGGACACTACCATATAACACGCCTCAAAATAAACTTTTTATTTCTTGTCTGACTTTAGGGGGGTTAGGCACTATTTTGCAGCATCAAATCGAAAACCCAAAATCGATGAAATTGACGCCGCCGGCGTCGATTGGCGTCGTGCGCATTTAGGCGATTTGAGAAATATTAGAGAAATCGTGCAAATCTTGATTGAGATTTTGCAAAACGCTGCAAAATCTGACTCAGATTTTGTAGCGTCGCTGCAAAATCTGACTCAGCTTTTGTAGCGCGCCGCAAATTACGGCGTTTTTGGGCTACACATTTTAAGATGCTGCGAATAGTGGATAAACCCCCCCCCTAAAGTCAGATGAAAAATAAAAAAATTTATTTTGCGGCGTATTATATGTTTTCTTTGTAAAAAAAGTTATCAATTATACAGTCAAAAAGAAATTTATTGTTAACTATTATTGCCAAAATGCCATGCTATCCAGGGTGTCCCAAAATTACGCGGGCATTTTAAGTTTGTTTGGATTCCCGCTTTTTTACATTTCCTCCAAGTTCAACCAATCTTTCAGTTATAAATGGTCGGGCAGGTATACATCTCTATTGATTAAATATTTTTCAGATATTTTAAGCTATTTTGAGTTATACCTTATTGAATTGTTGGCTGAAACTTCAAAATTTTTTTGGGGGCTTTACCGGTCCGCGAAGCTCTTGACCAATTTTTTTTGAAAAATACACGTAATTTGGGACACCCTGTTTATGACAATCTTAAATCGATAAAATCAAAAAAATGGCTGGACAAATAAAAAGTTAGTAAATTTTCAAAAAAAAAACACTTTTTTATTAGTAGATGTTAGATGTTGGAACTCCAGAGTTATTTTTAGCATTTTTAAGTTCCTAATTCCTAAATTTTTTAAACTGAATTGAAAGAATTGTTTGTGACGCTTAAGGATAGTTACAGGCTTGTTGGAATCCTCAGCGCTGAGTTCAAACTCAGCCATCAGCCGGCTAACTGAGGGAAGGCCGATTCTTTATACTATAAATTTAATGAGGCTGAAAATAGCACAGCGAAAATGTCTGGTAATTCATTTCGGAAAAGCAAATCCCAAAAACGGACGCAACAAACGCGCCAACAAAAAAATCGCCAACGCAAAAGACTCGCCAACGTCAGAACTCGCCAACGCCATAACTCGCCAGCGCAGAACTTGCCATTGCGGAACCCACAAAATATACATTTTAAATTTTTTTCAGGAATTTTTTAATTTTTCGGCACAGGTAACGAACAAGCACCCCACTCGAGTAAAGAACAAGCACCCCAAAAACGGTCCCCCCTGGTGATTTATAACTTTAAAACTTTTTTAAAATTAAAACAAAACGCATCGCAAAAATCTACAGGGAGACCAAGCTGTTTTTGGGGTGCTTGTTCTTTACTCGAGTGGGTGCTTGTTCTTGTTCTCGACAACCCTAGCAATCCATTCGTAACACACTGCTTGATGGTTTCTAGACCGATAAATAATATGTTAGCTCTAAAAGCTAAACAGATCTAAGCGAGCTCTTAATACTCATTTCTTACGAAAGAGCAATTTCTCTCTAGCTTCAAGGCCGAGCCAGAGGCTAAGAATCCAAAATTTGAGCAATTCACTCCGAAGAATTCATGGCGCAGACAGAAATCCTCGGGATGCATCCCACTGATCGACAAGATCAGAATTACTGGCTATACTTTCGCCTGCACCACAAGTGGCTGGGTTTGTAAGTGCCCTCAACGCTAAGAGGATTAATGCTCTTGGTACTTATTGGCTCTCAAATAAGTGGCCCTGTTTTGTCCCTTCCTTCCCAATTCAGCCTTTTCCCCCTTTGAAATCACTTTTCCGGTCCTTGCATGGCAAAATTATTGCATAAAAATGGTTTTTGAGCAGTCATGAAAAAGTAATTCTTGGGTCATTGGGTGGTTGTGATCAGGGTGGCCAGATGCAAAATCTTCAAAGCAGGATTTTGATGTCGAAAAGCAGGATTTTGAAACAAAAAATCTGCAAAAAGCAGGAATGAACATAAAATTCCTAAAAATTCCTGCTTTTTCACTGTCAAAAAGCAGATTTCAAAACCAAAAAGCAGGAAATTCCTGCTAAAGCAGGACATCTGGCCACCCTGGTTGTGATGCGTTGGCGAGTTTTTCGTTGGCGAGTTTTTGGTTGGCGAGAATGGCCGTTTGCGAGTTTTGCTATTGGCCAGTTTTCGCTGTTGGCGAGTTTTCGGTTGGCGAGTTTTGCCCGTTGCGAGATTCGCCGTTGGCGAGTTTTGACGTTGCGAGTTTTTGGCGTTGGCGAGTTCTGGCGTTTGTGAGACGGTTGCGTCCCCAAAAAAAATTTATGAACTTGATTCAAAACCTGTTCCAGAAACAAATAGTGCTAAAGATCTTTGCGTATTAATTGACACGAATCTCAATTTTTAATGATCAACTATCAAAAATAATTCATTCGGAAATCGCTAGTGAAAGTAGGAAACTTTGAAAGTGGAGTAATTCTTTTCGGCAAGCATGCTGTCAAACTAAAAAATAAAGTATTATACATACAATTTCACGATTATGCACAAAAAAGACTGTCCAAAATATGTTCAAAGTGTACGAATTCGAGTTTCGACCAGAATCAGCATCAACTTTAAGAATTAAAAAAATAATAATAATGTCTGCTACAGCTGAAATTCGGACTTGTAACCTCAAAAATTATGAGGGGAACTTACCACCGCTCGACCAAATTACCAGACTAATTGACCTGATGCCAGCTTTTTAGTTCTTAATTCTTTTGAATTTTCACTAAAAACTGATCTGCGACATTTTGTCACGACGATGTTTTATCCATGGCCGTTAAGGCTCACATAAAAAGCGCGAGCTGCATCATCCTTTTATGTTTGCGAGCCAAATGGTTCGCGATATAAACGGCTATTATTGTTTTCGCTCATGTTCGTCTCACTTTCAAAAAACAAGTTTGCGAGCCAATTGGCTCACAAAGGCAAGTCATATAGCTCCGACCCATATGCCTCGCCCGGTCATGAAAATTTTTTTCTTGAGAGAGGCTCGCGCCAGCCATATATACAACACTGATTATGAGCGTCTGCAACTGGTGAAATTTCTTGGGATATCCTCGATTTCAGCCTAACTACCATGAGATCGACAAATCTCGAAAATTTTTATCGAATTCTTATTTTTATGTAATCTCGATCCAGAAGTTTTCTTGAGCCCCAATTCCGAAATCCGTCGATTTGTCGATTCCATGAGTAGTCGATTGCACACCTCTATTTACAAGTGTTTCCTGGCTAATATGAAAAACAAATTTTAATAACTCAGTCACAAATCAACCAAACTTTTAGTAAATTTTCGCAAGAATATTAATAAAAAATAACAGTATAACATTGAAAACAACATATAAATACTGTTTTGGCAAACCAATAACTAAAAATAAGTAATTTTGACGGCACGCCAAAGATTGGGCCATTTCAAATTGGCCCAGTCAAATTGGGCCCATTCAAATTGGGCCAAAATTCAAATTGGGCCAAGATTTTGACTCAAACAGCATGGCTACCGGTGCAATATTTTTTATAAGACTTTCATTCTGATTTTTTTCTGTACTTTATTGACATAATTGATAATTTTTTGCATTTTTTCCAAAAAATTTCAGATTGTATCTAAACCACATCAAACCATGCCCTAAAATCGACCCACCCTAACCCAACTCCTGGGGTAGTACCTCCTGGTCGGGTGGGTATCTGCCTGGATGGCCTAAAAATGGAGTTAAAAAATTAAGTTTACGTTTAAGGAGACTCGAACCAGTAACCTCGGTGACTTGTATATGAACCTCTACATTAACTCCTCCCCATTGGGTGTCCACCTGGATGGCCAAACTTGATCCAAGTGGTCGACCACTTGGATCAAATATTTTTTTAAGGTTTTCGGGTTCCAAAACAATTTCTATATACTAATTCAAGTACGCGAAGATGGTGACAGTGGTAAAATTACGTTTTATGGAACGATTGATTTTGACGAAATCAATCGTTTGGCAATAACTCAAAAATTTCACCATAAAAGTAATTTTACCACTGTCAAACCATCTTCGGCGTACTTGAATTAGTACATAGAAATTGTTTCGGAACCCAAAACGTAAAAAAATTTTATCAAAGTGGACGACCACTTGTTTGGTTAGTCGCTCTGGATGCAGTTCTGAGCGGTTATAAGGGGTGATTAGAGGTTGTTGGTATGGATCCACCTAAGTGCATTCCTTTTTTACCATAATTTTAGATAAAAAAAGACAATAGATTGGGTCATTTGGGTGAACAACCCCTATTTAAAGTTAGTCCTGCTTTTGACTTGAAGTCTTGGCCAATTTGAATTGGCCCAATTTGAATGGGCCCGATTTGGTTTTGGACCAATTTGAATTGGCCAATTTGAATTTGGCCCAATTTGAATGGCCCAATTTGAATGGGCCCGATTTGGTTTTGGACCAATTTTATGGCCCAATTTGAATTTGGCCCAATTTGAATTGGCCCAATTTGAATGGGCCCGATTTGGTTTTGACCAATTTGAATTGGCCAATTTGATTTGGCCCAATTTGAATTGGCCCAATTTGAATTTGCCCAATTTGACTGGGCCAATTTGAAATGGCCCAATCTTCGGCGTGCCATTTTGACGAGATTCAAGAAAAAAATGTTGGCCTAGTATTAAAAGTATATGTTTAAAAATCTCTATAAATCTAGCATAACATATAGATTGTCCAACAAATCGAGCAGAACATCCACTATTGGAAAAACTCTCAGCGTTCTGTCCACCTGCAAATAATTTCACTTAATGTGGTTGAATATTTATAGGGCGCCTCCAATGGATGTTGGATGTCGAAGTTGAGGGTAGTGGCTCCAATGAGTCTTGTCCGGAAAATTAGCTCCAGAAGCTGTGAAACCCTGCGCTGTTGACCTTGTTCGGTTGCCAAAAAGAATGGGCAAAACTTTTTTTGCCACACAATTACTTTTTTGTCACAGGTTCACTTTTTTCTGTCGCAGATTTCCATTTTGAGTGGTTCAGGGTGGAGTCATCGGCTTAATCGCCCATGACTCCACCCTGAACCACTCAAAATCACCATAAACCTGGAATTCTGAGAGATTGAGCCTATCGGACCCGAAATCTGATCCGCTCAATCGATTGTTCTCAAAAAGTTTACTCCCCTTCAGTATACCCCCAAAAAACTAATTATTTTGGCCTTGGCCATTACGGAGTGGGTCCTGAGCAGTGATGGGTGAGCATGCGATTTTCGCCCCGGCATCGCCCCACGCCCCGAGGCAAACCAGGCCACCGTTTTTTAAGTTGGTATTATAATTCAGCCAGTTCATAAGGCCAATTCTTATTGAAATTTAAAAAATTGAAGCCCTTTTTGCAAAGTTTAGAACAAATAAACAGGCTCTGAATCGCCCCATACCCCGCGCCAGTTCAACGGTTTGCCTTCGCCTCGCCCGCGCCCCGGCCTATTTTTTTTCGCGCCCCGGCGCCGCCCCGGCACCGCCCTACGCCCTGGGGCGGGTCGGTGTGGGCCGCATTTCGGGCGCTTCGGCGGGTCGGACCCATCAGTGGTCCTGAGCCATCTGGTCTTTGCTAACCACAGAATTTCACACAAAAATTGAAAATTGTGATTTCGTGTCGAGAATAAATCTGTTGATAGAAATGAGGAAAGGTAATATTAATTTGCCCCCTACTTTCGCTTGAAAAATCAGCCCCTAGCTTTTGTCTCTCTCATCGTTTTAATTCAAATTTTGCGGTGGTTTTGAATTTTTAGTCGGAAATACTTGGATTGTCAGAATCTCACTCCGGAATGATCAGAGCCCTGAAAGTTGGTTTTTCGGGGTTTACCTAAAGGTGAGTAAAATTTCAGCAAAAATTCGATTGAGCACATCGTAATTCCATCGATCGGCTAAATCACTCATAACTCCAGGTTTATGTGGTTTGATAGTTCCGGAGTGAATTCTGTGTGATTCAGTCGATGGACCGGATTCTGATGCGCTCAACCCGATTTTTGCAGAAAGTTTACTTCTCTTTAGTAACCCCCGAAAACCAACTTTCAGGGGGTTCTGACCATTCTGGAGTAGGATTCAGACTAATCCAAGTTATTTTTTGACTAAAAAATTTAATATATATCCTCTCCTGGTTCTCTTCCTGGGTACGAGGGGCGTTTAAGAGAAGAAACACGGTATCAAAAAAATGAACAAAGAGAAAAAGGGGAAAAAAGTAGCTCATGTTTTGCATCGGGCACAAAGGACTCACGTTTTGAACCCCACTCCTGGATTATAAAGTACACTGTTTGAGCCAAAACAGAAAAAGAGTGAGTCATTTTCTTCGACTATTAGCTCCAAGCTTTCTTTATATCTAAGACCTACTGCGGTCTTTTTATTAATTCAATCAAAATATTTACCGTGTTAAATTCTGATTTTTTAAATGAGCGAGTGGATGGGACAAGAGATGGAAATTCTAAATGAGTTGTGATATAGACTCATTTCAGCCTCTTCAACTAGTTCCTCCAATGAAGTCAAGCTGCATTTTTCTACTTGAAGTTCAAAGAGAGGGGCTTCTGACAAATGAATCCAGTTCTCAACAAAGTTTATGGACATTTTTTTGTATACTTAAAACGCACCTTTACAAATGACAAATAGACCTTGGCGTCACTCTCGGGACACTTTAACGCAAAAAGGAATCTATATTTTTTTGCTTGTGTCGCAGACAATAAGCCGAAATGACGAATAAGTTGGTTGACCGGAAAAATTGGTGAAGGAATGCAGCAATTTTTGGATAGTCACTTGAGAAAGTTGTTCCCATGGACGTGAGATCATCTTTAGAAAACCCATTGTTAAATGACAATTATTGAAAATAATTTGCTGAATTTTTAATGTATTGAACTAAAATAAAGCTAGTTTTTTACATAGGTTTTCTGTCAATTTTTACCAACTCCTTCAACTAGACTTTTTTTTTCGTAACATCGGAAACAGTGAAGTATGTTTTTACTGGAAAACAAAATTGGATATCGGGAAATTTTTTACTTAAAATTCTCTCAAAAAGTGCGCGACATGGAAAAGAAGGAAAGCAGCAGTTCTTTTTTGATTTTCTGCCTAGTTATTTAAAAAGTAGATATATTCTCAATACTAAAGTTGGTCTCAAAACGAGTGAAAAATTAAGCGACTTAAAAAAGGTGGCTGGTTTTCATCAATATCTTCGCCTTAACTATTCGAACGCTCGAACCTTTCAGACCCTCGAACTCCAGAACGAAAAAAAAATTCGGATGAAGTTTTGAAACGACATATGTTTTCAAATTCTAAACATTTAAGTAGGTAGATATTGG